>JARQZK010002330.1:0-139655 GCA_030704885.1 Cynegetis impunctata | reverse complement strand
TTTCTTTGACATTTATTGATTTAAAAAAATTTGAATAGTAAAAGACTACTATGTTTCACTAAAATTTTTCGGCTGTGGCTGTTCTTTGTTATTTATTACGTGCTATTCAGTCCAATATTAACATTCAAATCTGTTATTATTAGATGGTAAGGGAAACCACAGAACCTTTACCCACGTAATATTCGAAATAGGTTCAAATTATTTTGATTTTGAAGAGTCAAAGAATAGGGTACTATTCATCTTTTTTTCAAAAATTTCTCATTGCGGCTGTGGCCGTCTTCAGTTATTAATTACGTGCTATTTAGTCCAATATAAACAGACAGGTCTGTTGATATTAGATGGGAAGGGAACCACAGAAACCTTCACCCACGTAATGTACCAAATAGGTTTAAAATATTTGATTGTTGTCTTTAAAAGGAAATTACTTGGAATTTTGGAGATCACATGTTCTAAACTATACTTTCTTTTTAGAAAAGTTGAAAATTCTAGATGTTTAGATTTTGTCTAAGAAGATGGTTGTTATGGTTAGAGTTTGTTTGTTGAATTATTTTGTTTTGATTTATGTTGTTTCTTAGAAAATTTAAAGAATTAAATCTGCGTATATTGAACTCAAATGTTTGATATCTGTTCTATTATTTACGACTTTATTTGAATTTTTTTGAATATGTAACATTTCTAAAATTTCTCTGCGTTTTTGATCTTTTTCTATTTCTAAAATTTTTGTGGTATGTTTGTGTGTTTTTAATCTTTCTTCTATATTTCGAAAAGTTTGTCCTATATATGATTTATTACAATTATTACAGGGTATACTATAAACAACATGAGATTTTTGCAGAAGAGGTGTTTTACTTTTTAATTTAGAATATATTTGTTTAATTTGATTTTGTGATTAAAAACACACAAATATACCAGAACACAAACCACAGCACTAATAAAACATAAAAACAATGAGAATCATACTTTCAACTTTAATAGCACAAAAATTTTAGAAATAGAAAAAGATCAAAAACGCAGAGAAATTTTAGAAATGTTACATATTCAAAAAAATTCAAATAAAGTCGTAAATGATAGAACAGATATCAAACATTTGAGTTCAATATACGCAGATTTAATTCTTTAAATTTTCTAAGAAACCACATAAATCAAAACAAAATAATTCAACAAACAAACTCTAACCATAACAACTCATCTTCTTAGACAAAATCTAAACATCTAGAATTTTCAACTTTTCTAAAAAGAAAGTATAGTTTAGAACATGTGATCTCCAAAATTACAAGTAATGTCTTTTTAAAGATAACAATCAAATATTTTAAACCTATTTTGTACATTACGTGGGTGAAGGTTTCTGTGGTTCCCTTCCCATCTAATATCAACAGACCTGTCTGTTGATATTGGACTAAATAGCACGTAATTAATAACTGAAGACGGTCACAGCCGCAATGAGAAATTTTTGAAAACAAGATAAATAGTACCCTATTCTTTGACTCTTCAAAATCAAAATAATTTGAACCTATTTCGAATATTACGTGGGTAAAGGTTCTGTGGTTTCCCTTACCATCTAATAATAACAAATTTGAATGTTAATATTGGACTGAATAGCACGTAATAAATAACAAAGAACGGCCACAGCCGAAAAATTTTAGTGAAACATAGTAGTCTTTTACTATTCAAATTTTTTCAAATCAATAAATGTCAAAGAAATTTCAATTTTTCAAAAGTTTTGATAAAGCCACGAATGTCGTGGCGAAACGTCAACTTTTTAATAAAATCGAGTTTTTTAAGATTCAACAAGCCTGTTATTGCTAATAATTATCAAGAGATTAGAAATAGTTCACAGGCAACAACAATTCGAATAAATAAATATATATATATATATATATATATATATATATATATATATATATATATATATATATATATATATATATATATATATATATATATATATATGAAAAACTTGGTTCACGGAATGAACCGCGTGAAAGATTTGAAAAATCTCGACGTTTCGGCTCCTTTTGCGAAGCCATCTTCAGGAGAAGGGGAATAATTCAGAATCGTGGCCTCAATCTGCCTACTCCACGATTCGAATTAGGAGGAATCGGAAACAATACGATTGCGTGGTCTCAACCTGCCTACTCCACTAACCGTACTGCTTCCTGTCAACTCTGAAGTCTCAACCTGCCTACTCTTCAGAGTCAACTGTTGACTCTGAGTTGACTCTGAAGAGTAGGCAGGTTGAGACTTCAGAGTTGACAGGAAGCAGTACGGTTAGTGGAGTAGGCAGGTTGAGACCACGCAATCGTATTGTTTCCGATTCCTCCTAATTCGAATCGTGGAGTAGGCAGATTGAGGCCACGATTCTGAATTATTTCCCTTCTCCTGAAGATGGCTTCGCAAAAGGAGCCGAAACGTCGAGATTTTTCAAATCTTTCACGCGGTTCATTCCGTGAACCAAGTGTTTCAAATACTTCCGACCGCGGAAATCTTTCTGAACATTTTATATATATATATATATATATATATATATATATTTATGTGTGTGTATATTAAATGAAAATGAATCCATGATTCAATATTAATAATTAAAATCGAACATTTGGCTTACTGTTTCAAAAATATATATTAAAATTTAATAAAAATCAACAGAAAGTTGTCAACCTGTTTCGGGTAGTGAACCCATTCTCAAGACTAATACAGAAGAGATGACAGCAATTTTATTTATAAAACTGAGGAAATGAGAGGGGACAAATGGAATTCCAATTGATCATTCACTATGGGTTGTTAATTTTTGAAAGAGCTGGTTATCTCCAAAGCTTCTAAAAGTTCGAGACGTTTACCTTTATTAGCTGCATGCAAACAATTAGTTTTATCCACATCTATGAAGTGATTGTACTGAATGCAGTTATCGGAAAAACCCGTAGTATTCTTATTAAATAGAATTGACCTTCTATGTTCATCTACTCGGGTTTGTATTTTTCTACCTGTTTGACCGATGTAGAAGGCTACAGAATATTTCATATATTCCGCTTTCTTCAACCTTATTCTTTTCTTTATTATTTACCAAAAGTGACTCGATATTTCATTTATTGTTTAATGATTTTAATATCATTTTTCTTTAATCTATCACAAATTAGATCACTCAGGCGTGGTATAAAGTTAATAAAATGATATTTTTGATCAGATCTTATAGCTGATGTGGGATGAATTGAATTCAAAAGATTTTTCTGCCACTTTTTCCAAATAAGTTTATCTATTAAGATTTCTTTGTAACCGTTATTCACTGCTAATATTTTTAAGGTATTAACTTCTTTTTTGAAATTTTCTTCAGGGAGAGGAATAGATAGAAATCTGTGTAGAAAGGAATGAAAAGCACTAAGTTTTATTTTCAACGGCTGGCTACTTTCACTGGGTGTTAATGTATCTGTACAGGTAGATTTTCTATAATAAGAATAAGAATAAGAAATTTATTGATCCAAATGGCTGTTATACAACGTGTTATGCATAATACAGATAGTATAAGTCAAAAGATTATATAACCAAAAGAAACAGGATAGAATAACAAAGCAAAAAAAACACATACATAACAAAAAATACTTTATGGGATCAGAAACCTATGATAAAGCTACATTTATCACAAAACTCATTAAGTGAATAAAAAGAATACCGTATTAAGAAGTGCTTAATTTTCCGCTTAAAAATAGATATAGTTCTGGCCTGCTTGATCTCTATAGACAAATTATTAAAATATTTTGGCCCAGCATAACTAAGACACTTTCTGTAATAAAAGTGATTAATGTTAGTTTGAATGGTTTCGACAATGTTTCTTCTGTATTTGTGGAATTCTGGACTTCCATTGTCTATAAAAAAAAAAAAATAAAAAAATATATCTGAAACAAAAATAAAAGAAATGAAAATTTGATTAGTAAGTGGCAAGAAAAGAAAGAAAATAGCTGAAAAATTAAATTCAATGAATTAGTAGTATCTGAAAAAAGAAGAAATGAAATAATATTAGTAAATAATAAGTTGGAAAATGGTGAAAAAATGAAATTATTATACAATATACACGACGTTTCGGTTAGTTGGGTATCTCTAACCGTTCTCAAGTGTAAACTGATTATCAGAGGAAAAAAAAGAAAAAGGAAACACACGTGTTTCATTCCTCCCTGAAGTATGTGTCAGGGAGGCGGGCAGCTTGAGTTTGGGATTAACTCCTTCAGCCAGATCAGAGGATACACTTGTATGTACAAGTGCATTAATGATAGGTGAGACGGGATATTTATGGAACATAGGAAGTGTGGGTAGGGTTCAGAGGATTAATACTGGCCCAGCATTCACCTTATAAGTTTGCAAGCAGTGACTTACATTACCATGAGGAAACCTCTGAGAAAAACTCATGGCAGACCAGTCGGCCCGGGGTTTGAACCCGAGACCTCCCAAATGCTAGCCAGCGTACCTAACGTACTCAACTAACTAGCTTGGTGATTATCAGAGTTTGGATTGATCTTTATATACTCCCTTGATCAGTTGTGCCGTGTTCGGCGTCTCTCCCATTGGGCGAGGGGAGGAGCTTGAGACCACTGATACGCGCCAGGATTGGTCGCCACGCGTTTGCCACTTCAACACTGGGTTTACTGAAAACTTCATGGTTCTGTTGGATGAAAGCAGCTTCCTTGAATTTTCGTTTTCGCCAGTTCTGTTCCCGGTGGATAATCCTAGCATCGTTCCACTTAATGTTGTGATGTTTTGTCCATGCGTGATCAGCAATTCCCGATTTCGATGTTTCGGCTCTTCGTGTGTGTATTTGATGTTCTCCGATCCTAACATTAAGAGGTCTCTTCGTTTCACCGATGTATGAATCTCCACATTCACAGGGCACAAGGTATACGCAATTCTTATTGTCCGGGGGTCCATCTGGTTTAGTTTTGGTCAGCCTGCTTCTTAAGGTGTTGTCCGACTTGAACGCTGTTTTGATGTTGTACTGCTGAGCGATTCGCCTTATCTTCTCGGATATTCCCTTCACATAAGGTATGGTTATCATCTGGCAATTCGGGTTCTCCTCTCGTGTGGTTCTGTTCTGTTGACATTCCGCGATAGTCCTTGTTATTATCTTCTTGTTGTAACCGCTTTGTATCAGGTCCCTTTCGATGTTAGATATTTCCTGTGCCATGAGTCGGGGATCGCTGCAAATTGTTGTCGCTCTCCTGAACAGTGTCCTGATTATTCCTTTCTTCGTGCTCATTGAGTGATTCGAAGCGGAGTTGAGGTATTGGCCTGTGTGTGTGGGTTTTCTGTAGACTGACGTACTGATGTGATTATTGTTATGTTTAACCAGAACATCTAGAAAGGGTAGGCTGGAATCCTTTTCTTTCTCCATCGTGAATTTGATGGTGGTGCGAAAGCTGTTTATATGGTTCAAAAACTCGTCCAACTCGGCAGCGGTCCCTTTCCAAATGATGAAAGTATCGTCCACATATCTTAGCCACATCTTTGGTTTCACTGGAGATGATTCTATCACTTGGCCTTCGAACCACTCCATGTAAATGTTGGCTACTACTGGTGAGAGTGGTGATCCCATTGGTAATCCATCGTCCTGGGAGTAGAATTCTTCTTTTATCTGGAAATAAGAATTATTAATGCAACATCCCAACAGATCAATTACTCCTTCAATGGGTATAGATGTTCTGTCTGTCAGAGTATCATCCTCCTGTAATTTTGACTTGATGATATCCAGGGATTCCTGCCGTGGGATGTTTGGGTACATATTATCTACATCAAAACTGATGAGCTGTTCGTTGGGTCCTAGTTTGACGTCCTTGATCATTTCCACGAAGTGGTTGGAGTTCTTGACAAATGATGTTGTTTTCCCTTGTAAAGGCTGGATGATTTTCAACAGAAAATTCGCGAGATTACTTGTTGGTGAATTCCTGGAACTAGTAATTGTCCTGAGAGGTATTCCTGTTTTGTGAATTTTGGGGAGCCCGTAAAGATGAGGTCTTGCTATGATGTGGTGTTAGCATTGTTCTAGTTTTGTCCTCCAAATGATTCTTGTATTTCTTCAGTGTCTGATAGATCTTCCTCTCGATGCTTGGGGTTGGATCCTTTGTAATTGGTCTATATTTCCCTTTTTGGAGTACATCCTTGATTTTATTGTCGTATAGGCTGATGTCCATGACGACGGTGGCGTTTCCTTTATCAGCTGGTAGTATTTTGATTGATTGGTCCTTGTTCAGGGCCCTCAAAGCTGCGGACTTTCCAGCGGAATTCATCCCCAAACATCCCACGGCAGGAATCCCTGGATATCATCAAGTCAAAATTACAGGAGGATGATACTCTGACAGACAGAACATCTATACCCATTGAAGGAGTAATTGATCTGTTGGGATGTTGCATTAATAATTCTTATTTCCAGATAAAAGAAGAATTCTACTCCCAGGACGATGGATTACCAATGGGATCACCACTCTCACCAGTAGTAGCCAACATTTACATGGAGTGGTTCGAAGGCCAAGTGATAGAATCATCTCCAGTGAAACCAAAGATGTGGCTAAGATATGTGGACGATACTTTCATCATTTGGAAAGGGACCGCTGCCGAGTTGGACGAGTTTTTGAACCATATAAACAGCTTTCGCACCACCATCAAATTCACGATGGAGAAAGAAAAGGATTCCAGCCTACCCTTTCTAGATGTTCTGGTTAAACATAACAATAATCACATCAGTACGTCAGTCTACAGAAAACCCACACACACAGGCCAATACCTCAACTCCGCTTCGAATCACTCAATGAGCACGAAGAAAGGAATAATCAGGACACTGTTCAGGAGAGCGACAACAATTTGCAGCGATCCCCGACTCATGGCACAGGAAATATCTAACATCGAAAGGGACCTGATACAAAGCGGTTACAACAAGAAGATAATAACAAGGACTATCGCGGAATGTCAACAGAACAGAACCACACGAGAGGAGAACCCGAATTGCCAGATGATAACCATACCTTATGTGAAGGGAATATCCGAGAAGATAAGGCGAATCGCTCAGCAGTACAACATCAAAACAGCGTTCAAGTCGGACAACACCTTAAGAAGCAGGCTGACCAAAACTAAACCAGATGGACCCCCGGACAATAAGAATTGCGTATACCTTGTGCCCTGTGAATGTGGAGATTCATACATCGGTGAAACGAAGAGACCTCTTAATGTTAGGATCGGAGAACATCAAATACACACACGAAGAGCCGAAACATCGAAATCGGGAATTGCTGATCACGCATGGACAAAACATCACAACATTAAGTGGAACGATGCTAGGATTATCCACCGGGAACAGAACTGGCGAAAACGAAAATTCAAGGAAGCTGCTTTCATCCAACAGAACCATGAAGTTTTCAGTAAACCCAGTGTTGAAGTGGCAAACGCGTGGCGACCAATCCTGGCGCGTATCAGTGGTCTCAAGCTCCTCCCCTCGCCCAATGGGAGAGACGCCGAACACGGCACAACTGATCAAGGGAGTATATAAAGATCAATCCAAACTCTGATAATCAGTTTACACTTGAGAACGGTTAGAGATACCCAACTAACCGAAACGTCGTGTATATTGTATAATAATTTCATTTTTTCACCATTTTCCAACTTATTATTTACTAATATTATTTCATTTCTTCTTTTTTCAGATACTACTAATTCATTGAATTTAATTTTTCAGCTATTTTCTTTCTTTTCTTGCCACTTACTAATCAAATTTTGATTTCTTTTATTTTTGTTTCAGATATATATATATTTTTTTTTTTTTTTTTTTTTTTTTTTTTTTATAGACAATGGAAGTCCAGAATTCCACAAATACAAAAGTGATTAATGTGTGGTATTTTAAAATCATCTATATATATATATATATATATATATATATATATATATATATATATATATATATATATATATATATATATATATATATATATATACTATTTATTTCGTAAATTTAATAGATGTGTAAAAAGAGTTAATGTATTTCAGAAAATTATCGAATTGTCTATCAGAACCAATCCAGATACAATACCTTCTCAAAAAAAAAATATTGTTTGTCAAGTTCTCATTTGAGTTGAAAATTTTAATTTCTAAGTAAGACATAAATATTTCACTTGATAAAGATGACAACGGTGGTAATCCGTCTGATATAATATGTCATATAATATTGTTGATATAATATGTCATTAATTTAAAATAACTTCAATTCCCAATTTCTCTTGATAATACTTTTTTATTAGGTATAGATGGAAACAAATTAACTACGTCAAAGGAAATCAGTTTTGCATTGAGTGGGATTTTACGAACTTTTAATTCACTAATTAGTTCTAGAGAGTTCTTTATTCTGTATGTAGGGTTAAATTGAATTGAAGATGGTAATTTTGAGTTTAGATATTGACATAATTTGTAGGCCGGTGCATTGGCAAAAGAAACAATCGGCCGCATAGGACAATTGATTTTATGTATCTTCGGTAGAGTATATAGGATCGGTATACGCTGGAAAATTCCTCTTTTCTTTGACAATCCATAACAAAAGATGCCAAAGTTAGACTTTTGTTAGGATCCACGTTGGAAGTTGATCCAACCAAAGCT
This sequence comes from Cynegetis impunctata, assembly GCA_030704885.1. NCBI lineage: Eukaryota > Metazoa > Arthropoda > Insecta > Coleoptera > Coccinellidae > Cynegetis > Cynegetis impunctata. The sequence continues at coordinate 131,039 of JARQZK010002330.1, read as the reverse complement.
TGGTAGGAAAAAGTACTAATAAATTTTAAAACAATGTTTTTCTTCAAATTATTATTTCACGTACGAGTTAATATATTATGTTGTCGATTTTCAATCTGTACGGCACGTAATTAACTCATATCTGTATTTGTAGAAATCAAATGATTAATGATAAAATTGTTGCATCCTTTTTTTATTACAGGGACTTTCACTCTATCAAGATGGAAATGAATGAGAATTACAGTAGCAAATCTGAATGTATCAAGACAGAAAAAATAGTCGAAAATGAAATGATCTACTCAATACCGATGGATCCAATCCCACCAAAATGTGAATTACCGAAGAACTTAAATTCACACAACTATCACTTATGCGATAACAGCTCGTCACAGAAAAGGCCCGTTCAACATCATATGAAATCGGTACATTTGAAACGCAAAGATCATAAATGTGACTCATGCGATTACAGCTGTCCACGCAATGGAACCCTTCAACAGCATATTAAATCGGTCCATTTGAAAATAAAAAATTATAAATGTAACTTATGCAATTACAGCTCGTCTGTGAAAGGTGCCCTTCACGGGCATATGAAATCGATTCATTTGAAACTCAAAGATCATAAATGTAACTTATGCGATTACAGCTCGTCACGTAAAGAGCGTCTTCAACAGCATGTAAAATCGGTCCATTTGAAACTCAGAGATCATAAATGTGGCTACTGCGATTTTACCTCGGCACAGAAAAGTGCCCTTCATTTACATATGAAGGCGGTCCATTTGAAACTCAAGAATCATAAATGTGACTTTTGCGATTACAGCTCATCACATAAAAGTGTTGTTACACAGCATATGAAATCATTACATTTGAAACTCAAGGATCATAAATGTATTTTCTGCGATCACAGCTCATCATCAAAAGGTGATATTACAAAGCATATGAAATCGGTACATCTGAAAATAAAAAATCATAAATGTAACTTATGCGTTTACAGCGCGTTTTACAAAAGCGAACTTCGAACTCATATGAAAGCGGTACATTTGAAACTCAAAGATCATAAATGTAACTTATGCGATTACAGCTCGTCACGGTTTGGGGATGTTCAACAGCATTTGAAATCTTTCCATTTGAAACTCTATGATCATAAATGTAACTTGTGCGATTACAGCTGTGCACGGAAAGGGACGCTTGAGGAGCACATAAATTCGGTTCACTTGAAACTGAAAAATCTTAAGTGTAATCTATGTGATTATCGCTCGTCACGGAGTAGTGTTATTAGAAAACATATGAAATTATTCCACTTGAAACTCAAGAAATCATAAATGTGGCTTAAGCTATTACATCTCATCATAGAAACTTGACATTGCAGAGCATATGAGGTCGTTACATTTGAAACTCGAAGATCATAAATGTAACTTATGCTATTACAGCTCGTCACGGAAAGGTGGCCTCCACAGGCATATAAAATCAGTACATTTGATACAGTAATCTAAGCGGTTACCGCTCATTACATAAAAGAGGTATTCAACAGCATATGAAATCTGTTGCTTTGAAACTGAAAAATCATGAATGTAACTCATGCGATTACAGTTCGTCACATAAATCGAACCTTTCGGTGGCTAGATGCCCCGCTTTACGCGGACTCTCAAATCTGCCATCTTCATACATGAGCAATTCAAAATCTTCATTAAAAATGTCATCTAAGGTCACCTCCACCAGTAGGAAATGAAGTTGGAAATGCTCCGACTATATTTCGCTCACAAGTAAATTCATTAATCGGTTCGAAATGCAATCTAGGCCAAGGTGAAACACAAGATCCAGCATACTGTTATCTATCAAGAAAAAACAAATCCCTAGGCTGTAAATCGTTATCGTATCTGACACCGAGAATCTTAAAAGCTGTGCCGTAAGAAGTTCGGAAAAGTAAAACCCAAATCACCTTTAAACGTCGCTTGAGAGACTGGCTGAATAGACAAACAATATAACATTATAAACCAGAGGTGAATACTCAACAGTCAGGATTTTTTTCCATCATTACCATGAGTATGTGTGACTTGTACACATGTATAGCCTGATAAAAGATATATAGATTATTATACTGAATGATCTTGATTATTTTGTCGTTGTATATATAGATTATCTTAGTTTAATATAGTTGTATTATGTTTATGTATGTATTGTAATCTAAACTATATCTCACCACGCACAAATGATATTTTTGTTAATATTCCTTCTGTGGTGTTTCTCTTTTTCGATAATTGGAATTAGTAGTTTCTTTGCGAGTACAGTCTAAGAACCCAGCGCGACACTATAGCAAGAAAGTAGGATGTATGCGCCATCATACTAACAAAACGAAATACGCATCCAGTAACTTTCCTGAGATAGCAAAATATTCAAATATTTAGGTACTCGACGTTTTGATGTTCTGAGAAGGAAACAACTTATAGATCAGTCAGGAGGAAAGAATATGTTTTTACAATGGAGATATTAGTAGAACTGATGAAATTATGGAGGGTAGAAGTAAGGAGGACCGTCTTGTATGGGCGACAAGTTGAAAAAGTGTCCACCTGTAAGCAGCAAATTATAGTTCACTAACCCACCAAAATAACGCTAGCGTAGCAAGAGGAAAGGATATGAAATTAGCAGTTGTAAACGGAGTGAAGTGTGCTGAGTTGGAAAATTTCATGTCTGTGATGACTAGTGTAGTTGAGAACATTACAGTTTATAAAACGTCAACTATTTACGTAGTCAAATGTAATTTAGTAAGTATAACCTATAAAACAGCTAAACTAACGTGGATAGTGATTCGATTTTTATAAACTCCAAAGAGAAGTCTTGCTTTCCTTTTAAATTTAGTATCCTACTCTAATAATTTATGGCGCTGTTTAAAATCTCTCCACTTGCAATTATGGCGCCACCTTAATTTGCTTCCTTTCAGCGGACACTTTTTAATACACTGAGTTGGTCCTCCTTACTTCTACCCTCCATAGATGAAATAGATGGAAACCAATTGTAATTACTTTTGTAGTTTGTGGAACTATAAATATATTGGATGAATTCTGGAAATTATATAAATATAAACAATAAAGGGGAATTCTGTTATGATAAGAAAAATATTATATAGGAAAGTGAGGTGGAAAAAATTATGTTTTCCCAATGTAGATGTTATGAAAACTGATGCGATGGATAGAAGCAAATGGTGGTTAATTCGATAGTAGTGACAACTAGAAGTCAATATAACTATATGGATTTGAGAATAACAAAAATAATTTTTCTCAAACCATCAGACTCTCACGTCATACTTAGTACTCCCCTACATAAATTTCAACACAAAATGGCAGATTTCAATAGTATGGTGTATCGTTTAGTGAATATTCCGCTTTCAAATATTAATTTCAACATCGAGAAAAATATAATTTAACAAACTGCCTTAAATAATAATTATGACCCCATAATAATAGACAATATTATAGATGAATAGATTTTCAATAATGCGATGAGCCAGGTGTACCCCCTCACCAGAGATAATAGATAGATAGATAATTTATTCATGGTAACATACACATTCAGTATTTCCACATGTCACAAAGATAGAGTAAGATTACATATTTCAACATAATTAAAATACATGTCACAAATTATTAAAATAAAACATGTACAATTAAAAAGTTAAAAAGCTCTCCAAGTATTCCTGAACTGAATAAAAACATCCACTCTTCAACATGTTTTTACATCTGTTCTTGAATTCGTTTATTGGAATCTCTCTCATATTTAAAGGTATCTTATTGAAAACCTTTATGGCCAGATATCCAGGGCCATCCCGACACCTCCTCAACCGATGATACCTGCCAACAACATTATCCCGATATCTCGTATCATGTGCGTGTACATTTCTATACGTCTTATATATTTCCATATTCTTCCTCACAAACATGACATTCTCCAAAATATACACACAGGGAAATGTCAACACACCAAGGCGTTTAAATGCCGATCTGCAGCAGTCTCGATACCCCAAGCCAGAAACAATTCTAATGGCCCTTCGCTGCAGCCCAAAAACCATATCAGACCTAGCAGCATGGCCCCATACAAGTACAGCATATGCCATGATGGAATGCAAAATTCCAAAGTAGGAAGTTTTCAACACCGCCTCCGAGACACATCCAGCAATGCTCCGCAACGCAAAACAGCTGGTTCCTAGTCTCTTGATCAAGGCATCGAATATGAAATATAACAGCGTAACTTCGGAAATTCAAGTAAAAAAACCAAGTAGCTTTCATCTATGCACAACATCAACATTGCTTACCGTACTGATAATAACTATATATCATATAAAAAATAAAAAGATAACGATGTCATGGGACACCAGGTAGCCTTCGGATAATATAGAAGCAACACAGTGAAGCGGAGTGGGATCAGAAAGAGAAGGGATGAGAGATCGGAAAGAAAGAGGGAGAAAGATATTAAACACTATTCGCTTGTGTATACGACTATAACACTTCCGTTATATGTTTTTCTTACGGTTTTAGTATCACATATTTTTCAGTTTAGTCGCGCAGCAAAATCCCTATCTCCTCCAAGCCTGCAGTGAGGTACTTCGTTCCAATAAATCAAAAGTTCACAAAAACAATAAATCAGGAGTTATATAAAATCAATTGTGGTGATTAATTTTGTCGATATCGCCATAGTATCCCAAGACAATGAAAGAAAAAGAAACATGCCTATTTCTGTGTTTATGTTTATAATTTATCCCATTACACGGGGGGACATATATTCTAGTTATATCCAGTGTTGTTCCAGGGTGTACAATTGTACAGAAAGCTGTACATTTGAATATTAAACTGTACCAAGGCAATACAATCAAAAAATCTGTACTAAACTGTACAATTCGACTATTATTCGATATTGAGAAGTTTGATTCTATCTACACTTGTCGGCAAGACCCAACATCATACCAAATCACCCAAAATATAAAATTCTATGAAAGAGTAAGTTTATGATTCCGTGGGACTAGTTTTGCAATCGTGCCGTGACCATAGATATATACTATATGAAGTACAGATATATATTAAGATTTCTATGGCCGTGATCGTCACTGTCACTGGCGTCACTTGTCATTGCGAAACTGTCATGTCAATATAGTAATTAATTGCTAGGTTAATGATCTATTAATATCGTTTCTTATCAATATTTTATTTATGTTCAGAGCTCTTTGTCGAATTGAGCATATGATTACTTTTAATATTTTCATCAACAAGAATTCAACATTAAGATCGTAGCGCCGGAACTGCTAATATCGGTACTATAGCATGGGCCATTAACGGTTTGTTTACATTGTTTGGTAATGGTATTTACGTTCATTTAATTTTGAGTTTTCGAACGTTTAGCTTCGTAATCTCTGTTTTCCTGGTTATATAATTGAATATTTTAGTTTTTACCTAGATATAGAGTCATGTTTTATTTCATATTCTTGGTGTTATGATAATCTGTTATTTTGGTTGTACAAATAAACATTATTTATTATTATTATTTTAAGAGTATCTCTGGTTGTTACATGAAAGACAATTTAATTATCTAGAATCTCTGGATGATGGCCCAGGTTAAGATTCCGATAAAAGTGGAAGATTTTTCGTTGGAATAGCATTGGACTTCAAAAACCCTACGTTTTCGGTTAGCTGAAAATTGGCACATCATCAGTCAGTATAATTCTATATGGAAAAATCCACAAACTTACTTCAGGGAAAATAATTATTCTCACTAAACTGTAAAGAACAACTATCTTATGTTCAGACACTTTTTTCAATCTTCAAATTATGAATCCACACCTTTCTTCTGTCCATCATTTCCTTGTTTACCAACTTTGTTTGGAATACTACTTTGAATTGTCCAGCTTTCGGAAAGGTATGTAAGCTATATTCGGGTTTTTTTGCCCAAGATGAACAATAGAATACACAACAAAAGTGATTCATCTCTTCTGAACAATCTGAACGTTTGTAAACGATCCCAAACAAAATTATATTCTAAAACTTCTCATATAAAATACACGTAAACAAAGCAATCTATAGCCCATGCGTTAGTAATATTTGACATCGGTAGGGGGCGTATCGCTTATCTACGTTGGCAAGAAGAAAGCTTCAAAATTCCGAAAATAGATGGCGACTGTACAATTCTTTGAAAAACTACAATTTTACACCATTTGACAGTACAATCAGAATTACCATAGGAACAACGCTGGTTATATCACATGTTAAGTTTTGTTTTGTATATGACGATAACGGATAAACATAATGGCTTCAGATTCAGATCCCACTGAATATGTAAAGCAAGAAATAGATGATATCGTTGAGGTTAACAATAAACCCATGTTGGGAGATAGTATACCTAATGAATTTTATTATGAAGACGAAGAGAGTAAATATATCGTTGATGAAATAATAGATGATAATGGAAAGGTTTGGTATAAAGAAGATTTCTTAAAAACTTGGTAAGGTTATTAGTAAACTATTATGATTTACGTGAAATCTGATACGGTGTTTCATGAATTAAAGATTTCAGACTCCACTAGGGAGTTGCATCGTGAGTTGTGTGTTATTAAGATAAGCATTCAGGGCATTTCACTTGTCATAATTAGAGTTAATAGACAGCCTACTGGAGATATGGATGAACCAATGAACTATTTGATATACTTCAGAAATGCTCCGAAACCATTAGGTACCTATATATTTCTATACGATGACTTGAACATTGACTATTTGAAAAAGAACTGTTTAGAGAAACGTCTGCTTGATGATTGATTGATATCTTTTTTATTTAAAAGTCACATCATTTGAGACCATAAGAGTATTTACGAAAATTTCTGGTGATACATCTGTTATGACTTGCCATACATAATTGCAACATTGACTTCTTTGAAGTTTATGCTAATTCTGATGAAAATATGAGCTTTAAAATTTTTGTCCATATAGTATAGTATATCCAATAAGACAGATGAACAAGACTTTTTCCTCTGGATATAGGTGGATATCACCAGAAATTTGAAAGGCTGGTCTAGAACTAATCTACATTCAATTGCAAACAATTTGAGATCAATTGATTCTGGGGTTGATTATAAAAGAGCTAAGGTGAATTATAATAATTTGTTGAAGGATACTAAGTTTAAATATCACCAGATTCATTGATGTATCATGACACAGGGATAGAAGGATCTGGGAATTTGGTAATCTTAAGACTAACCAAAAAAGCTTGACAAAACCTTACATCAAACTCAATATTGATGGATTAGTTATCTCAGATAGGGATGAAGTTGTCACTGAATTTGGAGAATATTTCCCCACTATAAGAGCAAGAAGCTTATTTGAACATTACAGCAAATGGAGATCATAATTTGTACCATGTCTGAAATGCGAAACAGTACTTTTTTTTCCTGTTATGTTCAATTATCATCCAATTTCAAATCTTTTCAATCGAATGGTAAATTTCTTGATTAAGTTTGATAATATTACAGTCAGTCAACATGGTTTCAGATCGAAGCGATCTACACAAACTTGTTTTGTTTTATGGAATTTGTTTACAAATGTTTAGATGAAGGTCTCATGTCGCAGTTTTGTTTTTAGACCTGTCACGAGAGTTTGACTGCCTCATTCCTGATTTTTTGATAAACAAGTTGTACAGTTTTAGATTCGAAGGTGTTTTCTTAGATTGGATTCAAAGTTTTATTTCTGATCGAACCATGGTTCTCAAAGTGATAAATGTTGGTCGAAAAAAGTTCATTGTGAACTGGGAGTGCCTCAGGGATCTGTACTTTCGTGAACGACTTGCCAAGTTGCATTGATAAGGCAAAGTCATTAAATTCGCGGATGATATCCCTATTTCCGTGAAAGCAAGAACTCTTGAAGAATTATTGAGGATATGTGATGTGTTGATCTTCTAGTAATTGATTTCGTTCAAGCGCACTTATATTGAATATTGGCAAACTGAAGGTATTTATTATGGTTTAAGAGATACTGGTAGTGAGAGACTAAAATTAAAATATTTGAATACTACACTATTGTCCAAGGATTCTATTAAATTATTAGGAGTCCACATGGATAGTAGATTGAATTGTCACATTGATGCGTTAAATAAAAAAATGAGTAAAGCTTTTTTGCCATAGGTGGGATTGAACTTACCTTACCGATGTCTTCAGTTACCTAGGTGTATCACAGTCTTATGTAGAGTCATTTAAATTACAAAATTCTTCTGTGGGGTGGCTCCACAGATATAAATAGAGCATTTCTAAGTCACAAACTTTTATTTTAATAACTTTTTTGTAAAGTCTGTTGATGAGCTTGTTAAAAAAACTAAACCAAACACTAATATAAATATTCCATATAATGGTAATATATACTCTATTTTTCTGGAACCAATGACAGAACCTGAGGTTTATAATGTTTTAAAATCAGTGACTAACAAGAAACCTTGTGGAGTTCATGTTCTCTTATAAAGGACTGTATAGAAGAGATCCTCACTCCACTTACCTACTTGATAAACCTGTCATTTGAACATGGATATTTTCCAGCTGAACTTAAAAAAGCCATAGTAGTTCCAATACACAAAAAAGAGAACTCAAGTCTTATTGAAAACTATAGGCCAATTACCTTATTGTCAGTTTTCTCAAAGATATTTGAGAGGTCATTCCAAAAAAGACTGATTAGTTTTCTAGAACGTAATAAAATTTTAACTGATGGACAATTTGGATTTAGAATGAATCGGTCAACTGAAGATGCTATAATTTCTTTTTATCTACATATTCTCGATAGCTTCAACAAAAAATTGAAACCACTAGGCATATTTTTTGACTTTTCAAAAGCTTTCGATACGATAAATCATAATATTCTTTTGGGAAAACTTGCCCACTATGGAATTTGTAGTTTGGCCTATAAATGGATAAAGAGTTATTTAGCTCGAAGATCCCAGGCAGTAAAAATAACTGGCAGCGCTGGTATTACTTTTTCAGATTGGACGTCTATAAGGGTAGGAGTACCTCAGGGTAGTGTTCTTGGGCCTATTCTTTTTTTAGTATTTATAAATGATCTACCACTGATTACAAACAGAAACTATATAACACTTTTTGCTGATGATACCTCTGCTATTATAGGTGAGCATGATTATGTATCACTGTGTTCACAGGCAAATCAATGTGTGAGGGATATAGGTGAATGGTGTAAAGGGAATGGTCTCTCTTAATAGTACAAAAACCAACTTTCTAGTTTTTACACCGGTTAGAATTGTGCAAGATTTTAGCCTACTACTTAAGGATAAACAAACAAGCCTTATACAAAAAGATTCCACCAACTTCTTGGGAATTACAATTGATCAGCACTTATCTTGGAACAACCACATTCAAAATGTATGCTCTTAACTAAGTAGTAGAAATTTTGCCATATTACAACTTAGGCAATATGTTGACAAGGAAACATTAAAGATGTTTTATTATTGCTCAATCCAGTCAATATGAACATACGGATTATTGGCTTGGGGAAACTCCAGTGATATAAGTGCAGTTTTTGTGTGCCAAAAAAGAATTCTCAGAACAAAATTTTCGTTGTCTTTTAGAGAATTTATAGGCTATCAGAGTACTTGTGTGATTCTGATGTTATTTATACTATGCCAATTTTTATTCAATTTTTTATTTAGTTTATTATGACTTATCCTAAACAATGTTAGACAATTATCGACAGTAAGGATCAGTAAATGTCAATCCATCTATTATTTCTTGATGAAGGTAATTTCTTCTACCATGAACTATAGTGAAGATATAGAATGAAACATAATTAATTAATGAAATTAATAAATTTTTTTTACTTGAGTATTCAACCACATGCGAAAGTAGTTGCAAATAAAAACTATTTTAGCAGTCTAAAGGCTCGAGAGTTTTCTTTTAGTATTTTAATTATCCAATATGAAATACCACAAAAAAAACTCAATATTCATTGATTTTATTGATTATTTGAATAATTATGATAATGGTTTTGCCAGTTGTTCTACCTGAAAATGACATAGATGATCTTTAATGGTTAACTGAACATTATTTGACATGAAGACCCCCAATGAAATGGTAAGATATATGTCTTTCTTATTATAGGAATGATCATTCTATCAAGACAGAAATGAGTGTGGATTTTAACGCTGGAAATGATTCAACAGTACATATATTTCCGAAACTTGAAGTAAAAAATGTTCTGACTGCGATGGAAGTTGAAGAAGTAACGGAGGATTCCCATTTGAACAGAGACAAAAATCATCTCGTACAAAATGAAAGCGTTGAATGCACTCACACCAAAGGCGACGAAGTAAGCAAGATGCAGGTCAAACTAATTAAGCAAGAAAAATGTGACCTTCCCACAAACATGGATTTAGTCTATTCTGTGAAGAACGAAATAAATGAGGATATTAACTCTAGTGAAGATAGCAAATATATCATTGATCAAATAATAGATGAAAATGGCAAGGTTTGGCCTAAGGAAGATTTTTTAACATCTTGGTAAGATTATTAAACTATTATTTCTATCAGTGAGGATAGTTTCTATCATCAATTATGTCAAGATATTGTTTGATAATAGAAGTAGTAATTTATTATTACCATCAGCACATACATTAAGTGTTAGACAATGTAATCTATATAAAAAAAAGTGAACATTTGAGTAGTCACAGGTCACAGGTGTCCTGAAATTGGACGTCGATATTTCAACCACGTATTCCACTTCCAAAAATAGAGATAAAAGTTCATATAAACTAGGGCCCTCAACTTCTTCGTTGTTGAGATACTGGTTGTTAAAGGTGAAGACCTGATGGTGTTTTTTTGTGAATATTTTCAAAACCTGTGAAGGTAATTGGATAAAATTTGGTACAGTTACGAAACATAGAACGCTTCATTCATAGTACTTAAAGTTAGTATTGCAATATTTTCAGGAGTGGGTATTGGCGAAAAATTTGGCCCAAATTTTTTGGTGGTTAAATTTTAGTAATTTTGACTTCAAATCTTGAAAATATAAAGTTTTTTGTACAAATAAGGTACTCTTCTCATACTTCGCTAGGAATCAGCATATTCGAGAAAAATGCATTTGAATATTTCTTGACGAATTGATTAGTGTCCCGACATTAGACGTCAATATTTTAACCACGTATCCTACTACCAAAAATAGATATAAAAGTTCATATAAACTAGGGTCCACAACTTCTTCGATTTTAAGATACAGGGTGTTAAAGTTGAAAACCCGATAGCGGTTTTTTATAAATATTATATTTAAAATCATTATTCTAATCAAATGCGTGGTGCTGCATTTTCTTAACAAGGTCGGAAATTCTTGGTGTTATTGAAATTGCGCAACGTAGATCACTATTCGGATTGTAAAAACATTTTCCTTTTTTATTTGAATTTATCAAATATAAAATTTTGTTATTTTAAAGTCAAAAATTTGTAGGTTCCCTATCCCTTAGATGATTCTAAAAGGAAAATATATATATATATATATATATATATATATATATATATATATATATATATATATATATATATATATATATATATATATATATATATATATATATATATATATATATATATATATATATATATATATATATATATTGGTATTGGTATGTGTGGATGGTGACCGATGCGCTGCGACCTTATTAGATCTATTGTGCCCCATCTTATTCTGCTTCTCGATGTGTTCTCGTTTTACAGCAGCCCCTCAAGCCTCAATACCTTCAGGAATTTGAGGATTTTAAGGGGGTCTATTCGTGGAATTTCTTCTACAGTCAGCTGGTATGATCCCAGTGTGTTCAGTCTTTCATGGTGCACAGCATAGCACTCCATCAGTATATGGTGGGGTGTTTCTGGACGTTCCTTGCAGAATCTGCAGGTGCTGTCCCCCTCTAAACCTAGCTTCCTTAGGTGTTCTTTGAGTCTGCAATGCCCCGTGAGAAATCCTGTGATTGTCTTTAGACTAGTTTTGCTGAGGTTTATCAGTGTCTTCGATCTTGCTCGGTTGAACTTTCCGAGAAGATCTTTGGCCTGCCTCAGTCCTGGAAGTCTTTGCCAGTATGTTGCTCTCATTGCTTCTTCAGCTTTATTGAGTTCTTCTTGGAAGTAAGATTTTCCAAGTCCGCAGAAAGGTTCTGGCCCGATTAGTGGCGTTGACGCACCCTTTCGTGCCAGGATGTCTGCTTGTTCATTACCCTTCACTCCGACGTGCCCCGGCATCCAGAGGAGGATCACTTTGTTGTTCCTGCCCAGATCGTTTAGTTTGTCTAGGCATTCACAAACCATCTTTGAGTTGATGTTATAAGAGCTCAACGCTTTGATGGCTGCTTGGCTATCGGAGAGTATCGCAATTTCCTTTTTCCGGTATTTCCTATCGAGGTTGAACTGAATGCGCCTCTCTATGGCGTGAATTTCCGCTTGAAAAATACTGGGGAACTGGCCCATGGGTTCTGAGTATTTGGTACGAGGCCCAACGACTCCTGCTCCAGTTCCTCCGGGAGTTTTAGACCCGTCCGTATACCATATTATGGTATTCTTCTCCAGTGCTCGAATGGATTCTATGCTCCATTCCTTCTTGGTATTTAGTTCCGTTCGAAATAATTTCTTGAAACTAAAATTTCCTGTAATTTCGTCAGTTGGGAGGTCAGCAAGGTGTGCACTTCCGGTAAGGGTTGAGTCCCTTGTACCGTATGCAGCACCAATTAGTCCAACTTTAGCCAATCTGAGGTGTGCTGCCCAAGCAGTTCTCATCACCATGATGTGGAGAGGAGTGAGGTCAAGAACGACCTCTAGTGCTGCTGTTGGAGTCGATCTCATTGCTCCTGTTATACAAAGACATGCTAGTCTTTGCACTTTTTCCAAGGTTTTCTTTGCTGTGGTGAGTTCGGTTCTGCCATACCACACTACTGCTCCGTAGGTGATCATAGGTCTCACTATCATGGTGTACATCCATCGCAGTATTGATGGGTTACAGCCCCACGTTTTTCCTGCGACGTTCCTGCACACCATCAGTGATGATTTTGCCTTGTTAACGATCTTTTCTACGTGCATGTTCCAGAGTAGTTTTGAGTCTAGGGTGAGCCCTAGATACTTCACAACTTGCTGCCATTCTAAGTCTGCTCCGTCGAGACAAATAGTCCTTAAGTGCTGAAGCTTTGTTCTTCTAGTGAAGGGTACCACTGTGGTTTTTATTGCGTTAATTCTCAATCCCACCGAGAGGCACCACCTTCTGGTAGTCTCTAGCTCCCTTTCTATGAGGTCGCAGAGGGTTCCTTCGAATTTACCTTTGGCCATGATGACTATGTCGTCAGTGTTAGAAATTAAAGCGAAATTCTTTGTTTTATATTTTATTCTTTAGAACATACTTATACTACTACAACTACAATCATCAATCTTAACATAACGCCATTTTATTCTTAGACTTGCTTGTATTACATAGAGAAATGTTGTCCATACCAAACTTGGTGGTTTGTGGCATAAAGCCTTGTTCACGCTATGACAACAATTAAGTGCCATGAACACTGTTAATATTAGCACCCTCCCTCAAACCTCCAAGTTCAGCATTTTGACAAAATTATCAAATTTTACATAACATAACGGTTTCGTAAACACATCTGCTAACTGCCTCATTGTTAGTAACATATATATTCAAGCTTCACAAAGCCTTAGTTAATACATCTAATACAAAATGAAATTTTATATCAGATGTGTTTTACAGCGTTTTTTATTTTCGAAATTACTCAACAATTTTTGATTGTGCTTTGGTTGTCCTTCGTGACAAAGTGTATGGAACTGCTGCATTGAATACTTAAATCATTTAAACATTTTTAATGTGCAATAATTCACGCACATTGCATGACAAATATGCTATAAACTCTGAGAGCTCAGTTGTTTGAAGAGCAACTATTGATTGTTTCTTTGAACTCGCAACTAATTAAGTTTCCAAATACCTTAAAACAGTAACCACTAATTGATTTTCGTCATTTCTATCATTTGCCCTAATTCTGCGTCGGAATAACCAATTAATTCTTCATTGGACTGAGAAAAATGTAATTTTAAATTTATTTGTTGACGTATTGAGATATTTCAATACCCTTAAGAGATATGTGAAGTGTTTCGTCTGTAGCACAAATCCTGAACATCTACTAAAATAGCCTACACTATAACATATATCTGGCCTTGTCCTATCATGATATACATTAAAACTGCCTAAAAAGTTCTTTATAGAAGGTAATTTTGTTTTTTAAATGAACCACTTTTTATTCCTTTCAAGATTAAGATCTTTTTTCAATAGGTGTCTTAAAATTTTTACAATTTCAACATTGGTATTTCTTAATTAAAGTTTGGATAGCTGGTATCTGATCAAGTTGATATAAGGTTTTTCTTCTGGTCTAAAAAGTTTATATTTAGACCAAGAAACCTGGATATATTTTCAAAAAAGTTTTTCATTTAAATATTTCACACCAAACTGGATTTGAAACCTCTCAAAAAGAAATGTCATTACAGGCTAATAGAATATCATCTACATATAAAAGCAGATAACATCTTAAATTATGCTTTATGGTAAGTATATATAATAACAATAATCTGACTATTGAACCGATTAAAATTTGATTTTAGCATAAACTCATTGAATTTTTCATTCCAGACCTTTGGGGCCTGTTTAAGACCATATATTGAAACCTTTCAATTAAACATACTTTGTTTTCATTTAATTCATTTATTTTTTCTATATACTTCAGGTATTGTCATGTAAACCTCTTCATATCAGCAAGGAGCCATTTAAAAAGGCATTCCTTAACGTCTAATTGTTCTAAAGTTTTCAAATTGTATTTCAAAACAACTGATAATAAAAGTCTTTCAGTGGACAGTTTTGCCACTGCGAGCATGTAACAATGATAAATCGTGTATGTTTGCTCGAAACCTCTGAGCTACTAACCTCGCTTTGTAAATGGGTTCAGCATTTCCTTTAGTCCTAAAAACCCATTTATTACTTATTATTTTCTTGTTAACTGGTTTATCGACATATTCCCGATGTATTATTCTCTTGCAAAGCATCTAATTCCTCTTTTATTGCGTTTTCCCAACATTTCCATTCAGAGCTGGCTTGTACGCGTCGCTTCTGAATAAGGGAATTTGGCGAATTACTTAATTCAAGTTAATAAGGCTAGAACAACTTACATCAATATCAAAATCTTCAAATCTTGATTGGCAATTTTCTTTATGTTTCTTTTTGGTTCTTCCGGTATTTACTACATTTCCTTTTTGTTGGCATATTGTTTTTTTGAAAAAATATTATCTGACTATTTTCAAAATTTTCTGTTTCATCGTCCGAGTCAATGATTTGTACGAAATTCTACCTCACATCACTTTCTTGCACATCTCGAACTTCATCAAAATTTATTTCATTAAAGATGACATTTCTAGAGTGAATTAAGTTTTTTTATTTTCTAAATACCCACAGCCTGTACCGTTTTTTCTGTATAGCCCACAAATCTACATCTTTTTCCTTTATTGTCTAATTTTGACCTCAAACATCAGGATTCTAGAATAACAAATGCACCCAAAAATTCGCATATTCATTACATTTGGCCGTTTTCCTAGCCACAGACTCATAAGGTGTTTTATTTTCATCTTAAACAAGATTGAGTTCTATTGATTATATAAGTGCTGTTAATACAGCTTCTTCCCAAAAAGACTTCTCCATTTTTGCTTGCAATACCATTGACCTTGCCTTTATTTAACAGAGTTTTGATTAATTCATCTCTGCTACCCATTTACTTGTGGTGAATAAGGAGGAGTGTATAATATCTGAATTCCTGCTTCGGAACAAAAATCTGCCATGACTTTGAAACAAGTATTCTCCTCCATGTTATCACATTTTATTTTCAATAATTTACTACCTAGTAAAGCTTCAACCTTAGCCTCTATAATTTTTCAAACAACTCAATGCTTCATTTTTATTTTTAATGACATATACAACTGAGAACCTTGAAAAATCATCTTTATAAATGTGATGATGTATTTATTTCCGCTATTTGACTCAGGAGGTTAAAGGTCCACAGATGTCTTTGTATGAACAATTTCTAAAACTCTACTCGACCTGGACTTCCTTGAATGATAAAACGGTAAACATTTTTTGTTTCGTTAAAAACACAGAACTTCACTTAATTCATGTTTAGACTTTGTGTTGAAATTCATACCATATGTGACTAAGTTTAATTTATTCATATTTGAAAGAGTTGCATAGTTAAAGATGACCAAATCGTTTGTGCCATATTTCTTCATCTTGGTTAAAAGCTAGATTTGCACTTCTACCTGATTACAATCTTGGTACATAATAAACTTTATATAGATTACCTGATCTCTGACCTTACAAGATATACAAACTTTATTTCTTTTGACTTTGATGGAGCTATTGAAGCAAACCAACTTTAAATCCTGCGTTTCTCAACAGTTGAAATCGATATTAGAATTAAACTCTTAATTTTTGGAACAGCATAATACATTCTTTGAGAAACAATATATTTAAAAAATTTTCTCCCACCTTGCTTAGGACTCTAACATCACCTACACATGTTGCTTCCATTGTCTTCCCTTCCTCAGCTAAATGTATTATCTTTGGCTTCGGGAATGGCCTCTTGTTATGCATCACACCTTCATCGTTTATGTAATGATGAGTAGCACCAGAATCTGCATACCATTCCATTCGTGTGGATGCTTTTGAACTGGTAGCACAGAAGGCAATCGGTTCTTGGTCCCATTTCGAATCATTTTGATATCTTTCTTTGCTAAGAAGGAGGATGTTGCTTTATTTGTGATATTTTTACTTGTATTGAATTCTAGCAGTCGACTTTTTACAAATTCCATTTTCAGATTGTCTTCTGATAGTGTTCTTATAGCTGTTACTACGCTTTCATATTCTGGGGGCATTGACAAAAGAAGAAAAAATGCCATTTCACATTCATCAAAATTACTTCCAAGATTTTTCAATTCTCTAAATATTTTATCTGATTTCGCAAAATGATCTTGTAGATCTGATGCACAGTCATACTTTAATTTCATTAGTTCTTCAAGCAGATAAAATTTGGAACACATACCCTTCTTCTGGAAGATGCTTTCTAACTTAGCTATCATTTCTACAGCATTTTTCGTTCCTTTAACATATTCCAGATGAGAGTCTGCTACACTCTGTATAATGACCATAACAGCTTTATTGTTCGTTTTCTTCCAGGAATCAGTTCTTTATCACTCAGGAACATATTTCATCGCTTCTTCAACCTCATGGCTTTCAATACTTGTCTCCAGTCGAAATTTCCAATTGTCAAACGCTTCCCCAGCAAACGGAATTATTCCATATTTATTTTCCACCTTTTTCTCCATTCTACAAACTTTTATAGCTTGCCTTTTTGTCCTCCACGTTTCCACGTGGTCGTCGTTATGCTTCCAATCTTTGTTGCTATATTCAACTCCTCCAATTGCTTTATGAATTTCGCCTTTCTGGGCCCATAACCTTTGTTAGAAATTAAAGCGAAATTCTTTGTTTTATATTTTATTCTTTAGAACATACTTATACTACTACAACTACAATCATCAATCTTAACATAACGCCATTTTATTCTTAGACTTGCTTGTATTACATAGAGAAATGTTGTCCATACCAAACTTGGTGGTTTGTGGCATAAAGCCTTGTTCACGCTATGACAACAATTAAGTGCCATGAACACTGTTAATATTAACAGTCAGCATAGCCGAGGCAAGTGACTCCGTTCCCGGTCAGTGTTTCGAGTAATTCGTCCACTACAAGACTCCACATCAGAGGTGATAGTACCCCTCCTTGTGGGCATCCCCTGTTTGTACTGATCCGAAAGGTGTTCTCTCTCTCTCTCTCTATATATATATATATATATATATATATATATATATATATATATATATATATACAGGGTGGGCCATCAATAACTTTCCACCCCGAATTTTGAGCTTTGGGATGGAATAACGAAAAAACGCTCGAAAAGGTCAAATGTTGTTGAAAAGGGGACAAATAAGGGTGTTCAAATGAGTTTGATATCACTACCCCTCTAGCCGCAACCCCTAACAGCTCTCTTTTTTGAATAGGGAAAATGGGTCGAGCAGCACCTTGTTGGAAAGGCAATTCAATTTCCTGCATGAGTGGATTTTTTTTTCATCGCTTTATTATTATACAGAGTGACTCAGTATTGCATCAATAACTTTCACACGCCGAATTTCGATCTTTGAGATGGAAAAAACGCTCGGACGGGTCAAAAAATGAATTCGATATCACTACCCCTCTAGCCGCTACCGATAACAGATTTCGTTGATATTGAGATGGAGAAGCTGTTTGAAAATAAGAATTCATTTAGTTATTTCAGACTGAGAGCTGTTAGGGGTTGCGGCTAAAGGGGTAGTGATATAAAATTATTTGTCCCCCTTTCAACAAAATTTGACCCGTCCGAGCGTTTTTTCCATCTCAAAGATCCAAATTCGGCGTGTGAAAGTTATTGATGCAATACTGAGTCACTCTGTATAATAATAAAGCGATGAAAAAAAAAATACACTCATGCAGGAAATTGAATTGCCTTTCCAACAAGGTGCTGCTCGACCCCTTTACCCTATTCAAAAATGAGAGCTGTTAAGGGTTGCGGCTAGAGGGGTAGTGATATCAAACTCATTTGAACACCCTTATTTGTCCCCCTTTCAACAAAATTTGACCTGTCTGAGCGTTTTTTCGTTATTCCATCCCAAAGCTCAAAATTCGGGGTGGTTGATGCAATACTGAGTCACTCTGTATAATAATAAAGCGATGAAAAAAAAATACACTCATGCAGGAAATTGAATTGCCTTTCCAACAAGGTGCTGCTCGACCCCTTTACCCTATTCAAAAATGAGAGCTGTTAGGGGTTGCGGCTAGAGGGGTAGTGATATCAAACTCATTTGAACACTCTTATTTGTCCCCCTTTCAACAAAATTTGACCTGTCTGAGCGTTTTTTCGTTATTCCATCCCAAAGCTCAAAATTCGGGGTGGTTGATGCAATACTGAGTCACTCTGTATAATAATAAAGCGATGAAAAAAAAATACACTCATGCAGGAAATTGAATTGCCTTTCCAACAAGGTGCTGCTCGACCCCTTTTCCCTATTCAAAAATGAGAGCTGTTAGGGGTTGCGGCTAGAGGGGTAGTGATATCAAACTCATTTGAACACCCTTATTTGTCCCCCTTTCAACAAAATTTGACCTGTCTGAGCGTTTTTTCGTTATTCCATCCCAAAGCTCAAAATTCGGGGTGGTTGATGCAATACTGAGTCACTCTGTATAATAATAAAGCGATGAAAAAAAAATACACTCATGCAGGAAATTGAATTGCCTTTCCAACAAGGTGCTGCTCGACCCATTTTCCCTATTCAAAAATGAGAGCTGTTAGGGGTTGCGGCTAGAGGGGTAGTGATGTCAAACTCATTTGAACACTCTTATTTGTCCCCCTTTCAACAAAATTTGACCTGTCTGAGCGTTTTTTCGTTATTCCATCCCAAAGCTCAAAATTCGGGGTGGTTGATGCAATACTGAGTCACTCTGTATAATAATAAAGCGATGAAAAAAAAATACACTCATGCAGGAAATTGAATTGCCTTTCCAACAAGGTGCTGCTCGACCCCTTTACCCTATTCAAAAATGAGAGCTGTTAGGGGTTGCGGCTAGAGGGGTAGTGATATCAAACTCATTTGAACACTCTTATTTGTCCCCCTTTCAACAAAATTTGACCTGTCTGAGCGTTTTTTCGTTATTCCATCCCAAAGCTCAAAATTCGGGGTGGTTGATGCAATACTGAGTCACTCTGTATAATAATAAAGCGATGAAAAAAAAATACACTCATGCAGGAAATTGAATTGCCTTTCCAACAAGGTGCTGCTCGACCCCTTTAACCTATTCAAAAATGAGAGCTGTTAGGGGTTGCGGCTAGAGGGGTAGTGATATCAAACTCATTTGAACACTCTTATTTGTCCCCCTTTCAACAAAATTTGACCTGTCTGAGCGTTTTTTCGGGGTGGAAAGTTATGGATGGCCCACCCTGAATATATATTATATATATATATATATATATATATATATATATATATATATATATATATATATATATATATATATATATATATATATATTATATATATATATATATGTATATATATATATATATATATATATATATATATATATATATATATATATATACAGGGTGATTCATTAATATGTGTAAATATTTTAACGGGAGAATTTTGAGCTCAAAATATGAAGATCCAACCCAATTTGCTTATACAAAATATTTCTCCTTACTGATTTACAGGGTGTTTTATTTAGATTATTAAAAATGAATTTTGTTCATTACTTTAATGCTGCTTGATATTTCTTTATGATATTTGGCAGTAAGTTAGAGTAGTTTGGGACACATCAAATAATAGTAAAGAAGACTTTCTCGCTATCACCAGTGGCGTGCGACAGGGGCACGGGAAGAGTTCTCGTTTCCTAAATTCTACGCCTCTGGCAGAATTGTCATTTTAGTACAATTTTTAGATTCTCCAATATTTTCTCAGTTAATAAGGCACTCTTTTTTCGTAACGCTAGAGCCACTATTTTTCGAGATATTTAACGTTGAACATATGGCTGCACATCTTTCGATTTTTATGTACGAGTCATGTCGGTGTTTTTTGTCATACAATTGCATGTATTGCGTAGAATAAACGCTATTAGGTATTTGTTTCAATTTGTAATAATATTGACAAACAATTTAAAACAGGACAACTACAAAAATAACCAGCGCTACATAAAAAATGTTCAAAATAAATACTTAATTATCAAGATCTTCCTTACAACAAATGTTCAATGTGGTCGCCGTTTACCTCAATAAGTTTATCCATTCTTTCGCTAAACGATCTTCGAACTAAAAAATATGTTTGGCTGATTCGCAATAAAATTAGCGGAATATACAATTTGCTGCCATTGTTCCTGGCGAGTATTTATCGTTTGGGATATTTTTGTAGTTGTTCTGTTTTAAATTGTTTGTTAATATTATTATAAATTGAAGAAAAATACCTAATAATGTTTATTTTACGTAATACAGGCAATCGTATGACAAAAAACACCGACATGACTCGAACATAAAAATCTAAAGAAATGTGCAGCCATATGTTCAACGTTAAATATCTCGAAAAATAGTGGCTCTAGCGTTACGAAAAAAGAGTGCCTTATTTACAGACAAAATATTGGAGAATCAAAAAATTATACTTAAATGACAATTCTGCCAGTGGCGTAGAATTTAGGAAACGAGAACTCTTCCCTTGCCCCTGCCGCACGCCACTGGTGATAGCGAGAAAGTCTTCTTTACTATTATTTTATGTGTCCCAAACTACTTTAACTTACTGCCAAATATCATAAAGAAATATCAAGCAGTATTAAAGTAATGAACAAAATTCATTTTTAATAATCTAAATAAAACACCCTGTAAATCAGGAAGGAGAAATATTTTGTATACGCAATTTGGGTTAGACCTTCATGTTTTGAGCTCAGAATTCTTGCGTTGAAATATTTACACATATTAATGAATCACCCTGTATATATATATATATGTATATATATATAATAATAATAATACTTTATTTCAATTACATCATAATCAAGTCAATACAAAAATTTATTATTTCTCCAACGGAATATTAAAATCATCTATTCCATAAGGAGGATTTTGAAGTAAATATGTTTTTAGATTTTTCTTCATGATTTTTTTATCCAATCCTCTCCAATGTCTGGGTAATTTATTGTATAGTACAACTCCTAGTGATCTTCTCGAAGTAACTTGTAATCTTGATTTCGTAATATACAAGTTGTATATTATATATATATATATATATATATATATATATATATATATATATATATATATATATATATATATATATATACAGTTGTATATATATATATATATATATATATATATATACAGTGTGCCCAAGAAAGTTCTGCCAAGATTTTCAGTTACTTTCACTAGAGGGAGCTGTTAGTTGAAGTTAATTTTGAAAAATGGCAAAATTACTAAACAGTCGCAAGCGTTATGATTTATTGTTACTGTCAAATAAAGAATAAATGTCAAACAGGTTAAAAAACGTCATTTCGATAAATTATAAAAAATTCTCAAATTGTGCACCATGGTGTTCATAACATAACTGTACACGACGCCCAACTTCTCTACAAATTTTTGTGCACAAATCTGGAGTGAACACTGTCTGAAACACTTCTTCTATATATGTTTTTAAGGTAGGGATGTCAGGTTTTTGTCCATCTAAATAAACTAAGTGTTAACTGTATCCCTAAACGGAAAAATCAGGAGGAGTAGATCGCAGGATCTGTCGTGCCATTCTATGGGTCCTCTTCTACCGATCCAGGAATTTGGAAATATTGTATCTAAAAACTCCCGCACTTTTCTAGCATAATAAGTAGGTCTTGTTGAAATATAATGTCTGAGGGGCATGTATTTTCCATAACTGGTATTATATTTTGTCTTAATATATTTAAATAAATATCTCCATTTATATTTTCTTCAACAAAGAATGGACCGATTATTTCACCAGACCAAATCCAGACATTAATTTCTGGTGACATAAATTCTTTTTCTAGCGCAAGTTGTGGATTTTCGTCAGCATAGTATACACAATTATGTCTATTAACCCGTCCGTTTAAGTGGAATTTAGCCTCATCACTCCAAAGAATCCGATCCAGTAGGTTATTGGAATTTTCCTCATCAGCCAGCAGAGCTTGAAATATTTCACAATATTGTAGCCTTCTGTCAGGATCGTCCTCGTTTAAACGATGCACCATTCGTGGAATATAACGTTTTAAACGTACTTTCTTGATCATTGCATTAATTGATCCTTTTGAAAAACCAAATGCACGGACTAATTCTCTTTGTGATGTTGTTGGTTCATCTAACAGATAATTGTGCACCTCTGCACAGTTTTCTGTAGTAGTAACTGTCTTTGGCGCTCCACCTCGCTTATATTGGTTCGTCACTTCTCGATAAGTTTCAAACTTTTTTATAATGTCCATAATTGATGATCGTTTAGGTGGTTCTCGGTTGTAAGTTTGTCGCCACTTATCATGAAAAATAGAGATACTACCATTTTCTGTGCGTCCTTCCCTTGCCATGTGAAACCATTTAACAATAGCTATCGTTTGCTCTACGCTTAAATTCTTAAATATATTGAAATTGAAATATGACAAACAATGACAGTTCTAACAATCTAATTCAAAAACTCTTTTTTTGTTTCTATGAAATTAACATAGAGCAGTGTTGCGAAATTTAATGCACATCCGAAACAGAGCCCTCTCTCGGCCTTTAGCATAAAAGTTGCCGGAACTTTCTTGGGCACACTGTATATATATATATATATATATATATATATATATATATATATATATATATATATATATATATATATATATATACAGGGATGCGATAAAGTATGGAACCAAGTAAATATCTTTCGAACGAAAAGGAGAATATTTATGAAATTTTGCAGGTAAGTCCAATGGCGCAAAATGCATCTGATGTATGATTTTTTGTTGATAATATACTTCCGGTTGTACCGGAAATAGACCCTAAGTCGCTTATTTTAAATGGGATACTCTATATATTATTACATTTTTGGATTCTACTCAAGATTCTAAGCAGATTCTATGCATCATGTCCTATACCTAAGTCTAAGCGTTTTTGACATATTCAGGTTTTTATGTCAAAAACGACGATTGTAAGCCCTAATATAATTATCAATTGTTCCTATAAGGAAGCCTTTTTTACTTTTACTTGTCATAAAAACCTAAATAAGTCAAAAACGCTTAGACTTAGGTATAGGACATAATGCATAAAATCTGTCTAGAATCTTAAGTAGAATCCAAAAATGTAATAATATATAGGGTATCCTATTTAAAATAAGCGACTTAGGGTCTATTTCCGGTACAACCGGAAGTATATTGTCAACAAAAAATCATACATCAGATGCATTTTGATCCATTGGACTTACCTGCAAAATTTCATAAATATTCTCCTGCTCGTTCGAAAGATATTTACTTGGTTCCATACTTTATCGCAACCCTGTATATATATATATATATATATATATATATATATATATATATATATATATATATATATATATATATATATATATATATATATATGTAGATAAATAATCGTCTTTTTCGACCGTACAAATGAATGAAGTTGAATATAAAAATATCGGGATTGCGGTCTGTGTAATACTTTATTTCCTTACAAGCTCAATATTTCGTCACTACTTTGTGACTTCTTCAGGAGCATACTAAAAATAAGATGAGGTACATTATTCATCAGATTATAAAACAATAAAGTCTTTTTAAAACTTACACATCTAAAAGTAACAAAACATTAAAATGCACACACAATATATCATCATTCTGCAGGTGGGATACAACTGAACGATGCGGGAAACATTACTCGGCGACGGTCTGGTTTGTTGTTCCCAATATTCAAGATGTTGCAATAAATATTACCTAATTGACCAGTGTCAGATTTGTAGTTGACACAATTATTGTCTTTTTTAATGTGACACATTTCGAAGAAAAGCCTGGTCCTATAATTGCAATGCTGTTCAAGAATTTTGACGTTGGAAAAATCAAACGTGTGCCCCGTATTCTTTAGATGTTGAACAACTGCACAGGAGTTCTTCATTAGGCGGCAGTCACTTTTATGTTGTGTGATTCTTTGTTTGAGCCATTGGTTAGTTTGGCCTATGTATGTGCCTTCACATCCCAAGCATGCTAACTTGTATATAACATTGTTTTTCATTAACTTAGGTGTTGGGTCTTTCAATTTTGAGAAAATTTGTTCAATGGTTGTGGTGTTATATTTAGCCATTCTGATTCCAGGTATGTCTTTGAAAAGAGCGGTAATTCGATGTGTTAGGTTGTCTATGTGGGGAATATTTTTGTATTTTAAAATTTGTCCATCATCCATTTCAGTGGATTCATCATAAAAATTAGAATCATAAATTAGTTTCTTTAGGATATGACTAGGATATCCATTGTTAATGAAAATATCGAAGAGTTCTTTAAAATTGTTTTTAAGAAACCTTCAATCACTTATGTGTGATATTCTATTCTTCATTGCTATTACCGTATTGAATTTTTGATTTTTTGGGTGATTTGAATGGTAATTGAGGAATCTTCCAGAGGCAGTGGGTTTCTGATACCAATCCAGGATTATATTGCCATCATCGTTATTTCTTTTTTCACGAATATACCATTAGATCTTGTTGTATACATTTTAAAATCAGAATGAAACAATATTGAAAATCACACAACACTCTCCAAAGATTATTTCTTCAAACTGATTGAATTCACATTCAACAACACATTTTTCAGCTTTAACAACCATCATTACAATCAAATATCTGGTACTCCCATGGGCTCACCCATTAGCAATATTTTAGCCAACATTGTACTGGACCATCTCCTGAAAAACCGATTTTATATGCTCTTGTAGGTCCTCTTTCACTGATGAACTGTAATCGCATAAGTCACATTTACGATTTTTGAGTTTTAAATAGGCCGATTTCATATGCTGTTGAACGAACCCTTTCTGGGACGAGATGTTATCGCATATGTCATATTTGTGTGAATTTCTACGGAAGCTAGTTAATTGACAAGTAGTGAGACATAAAATTGATATAGAGGACCATATTGAAACACGACTAAACTGATGAATTAAAAAAGTTATTATCAAGTAGTAATGTCTCCTCATGTGGCAGACCTGTGAGAGCAATTTGTCAATTCGAATGTGGGTGAAGCTAGTTCTTTAATTCACACAAATATGAACTATGCGATAACATCTCGTCACAGAAAGGGTCCGTTCAACAGCATATGAAATCGCCCTTTTTTAAACTCAAAAATCGTAAATGTGACTTATGCGATTACAGTTCATCAGTGAAGCATATAATATCGGTTCACTTGAAACTGAAAAATCATAA
Organism: Cynegetis impunctata; assembly: GCA_030704885.1. Lineage (NCBI taxonomy): Eukaryota > Metazoa > Arthropoda > Insecta > Coleoptera > Coccinellidae > Cynegetis > Cynegetis impunctata. The sequence continues at coordinate 104,965 of JARQZK010002330.1, read as the reverse complement.
ATGTTACTTATGCGATTACAGGTCATCAATTAAATTGAATCTTCAACAGCATATAAAATCGTCTCATTCGAAATTCAAAGATTTTAAATGCAACTTATGTAATTACAGCTCGTCACGGAAAGGGGCTCTCCAAATGCATATGGGATCAGTGCATCTAAAAGTCGAGAATTTTAAATGTAACTTATGCGCTTACAGCGCGTTACGGAAAGGGAACCTTGAGGTGCACATAAAATCGGTTCACTTGAAACTCAAAGATCATAAATGTAAAGTATGCGATTACAGCGCACCATCGAGATCTAAACTCCAGATGCATATAAAATCGGTACATTTGAAAATAAAAGATCTTAAATGTAACCTATGCGATTACAGCTCGTCAAAGAAAGGTACCCTCCAGATGCATATAAAATCGATACATTTGAAACAAAAAAATCATAAATGTGAATTATGCGATTACAGCTCGTCAAGAAAGGATACCCTTCAACTGCATAAGAAATCGGCCCATTTGAAACTCAAAGATCAGAAATGTGAACTATGCGATTATAGCTCGTCGCGGAAAAGTGCCCTGCAACTGCATATGAAATCGTATCATTTGAAAATCAAAGCTCATAAATGTAACTTATGCGATTACAGCTCGCCACAGAAAGTTGGCCTAGACAGGCATATGAAATTAGTACATTTGAAACTCAAAGATTTTATTTGTGAATTATGCGATTATAGCTCGTCATGGAAAATAGCCCTTAAAAACCATATGAAATCCGTTCATTTGAAAATCAAAGCTCATAAATGTAACTTATGCGATTATAGCTCGTCATTGAAAGGTGGCCTTGACAGGCATATGAAAGCAGTACATTTGAAACTCAAAGATCATAAATGTTCCTTATGTGATTACAGATCGTCACGGAAAACGTACCTTAAGATTCACATAAAATCTGTTCACTTTTAACTCAAATATCATAAACGTGACATATGCGATTTCAGCTCGTCACACGAATGTGAAGAGCATATGAAATCTGTCCACTTAAAACTCAAAAATCATAAACGTCAATTATGCGATTACAGCTCGTCAAGAAAGGATACCCTTCAACTGCATAAGAAACAGTGGAAATTGAAAATTACTGTGAAGTAGTTTTCGTGAGTAGCGACACATGTTAATTTTACATTGAATATTACTACATAGTCCATAACTTTAAAGGAATTACAAAGCAGCAACGATGTCATAGTTACTTTTAACGCTACCATAAAGTAATAAGTGATATACGAATAACAAGACAAAGTCACTGACACTAGCGAATATAACTTTAAAGTCTGTGCTACTTCAATCTTATTTTTCATAGTAATAGTCACGTTCAATAAACTTTAAGAGCTACTTAGATAAATACTGAAACTTTCAAGTTCCAAATTATAGTGATAATAACTACAGAAATACTCAAAATGTCTAAATAAAAGTAGGAAAACCTAGAGAATCGTGTCTTAGTGATAATTACGTAACAACAACCTATTAGAAGTTCCGAACTAGGTTTATGCTACTTTGATGCTGATTGAGTGTTGAAACACAACATCCATTTTCTTCCGGAGTACTAAGTACATTATTTACTGCTTTGCAATTACATTGGAAAGTATTTGTTGGGGCTCCAGATTAATAAAAATTAACAAATAGTCAATTTTCTTAATTATCTTTATTATTTAAATTCAATAATAGCTTGGGGTGGAGCTTATTCCACGCAAATCTCTTTGCTGCAAAGAAGGCATAATAGAATTTTAAAAATAATCAACAAAAAAACTTCATATATGAAAATCTCTACTATATCATTATGTAACTTTATCAGAATTATGTTCAAAATCAACAAGTGCAACTAGAAATAAATCTATACAATTGCCAAAAAGAACATTAAAAATAAGTAAAAAAAGATCTTATATCAAAGCTATCTTAGTCTTTAATACATTACCTAATGAACTAAAAAATATTGAAAATAAAATAAAAAGAAAAAAGCAGCTAAAAGAATATATTAGACGTAATAATATTTAATTGTGCATCAGGTGACGACTGTGATACAAACTAAAGAAGATTTTTAGAAAATATTTAAAGCCTAGTTTTTTAAGTTACTTAGAGTTAATTATATTAGTTTAGTTTTAATTACCGGCCTCACGCACAGGTAACTTTGATTAACTCTGTGAGGATATACCATAGAAATCTTAATATATATCTGTACTCTAGAATGTCAATTCAATGTAAAGAAAGTGTTGTAAAAAGTTGAAGACAGTATTCAGTGCGCATGATCATAACCAGCTTATTTTCTACCAGGGTGGGTTTCAGGGATATTTTGAAAGATTTATTATAGAAAATAAAAAGGATTTGATATTATTTTGGGTTCAGGTCTACAAATTTGTATGGAGCACAAAATTGCTCACAGTGGACATATTTTATAAAGCAGCTGATTATATCCGAGAAGTTCATCGGCTAAAGCAATAACATTACAAAATAATAAATGCCGTGAGAAGGTAATTTTTGGTGAAATTTATGAAACATATCTTTTCTTCGATATTGCGTAGAAAGAGTTTTCCACATTGGTGAAGTTGTACTGTTTAGGTCAAATGCGTAAAGAAATGTTTAAACATTATTTAACCATTTGGTATTGTTAAAGAAGGCAGTATTTTGCGAAAATTTCAATAAGTGTATATTGAGGTGGCCGGTAAATGTATGAATTAACGTTTTACAAACAACTGAAAAAAAATTCAAAACATCAAAAACAATCTGAACGAATTCATTGAGAATTCTGACAATCATAACTATCAGACAAGGCATGGTAATCTTCTTCGCATGAAGCCCCATTGTATAACTTTTTTTGAAAAGAGTCTATCTTATACTGGTATTCAGTTGTTTAATTAACTACCAATCTTTATAAGAGGAATCCAAAACATCAATGTATGTATCTCTGTAGCTTTTAATATTCTTGTATATCTTCGAATATTTGTTCCTTAAAACTTTATGTTATTTTTTTAATGTATTCTCTTTCCTTTGATGGATTAAAACAATTATTACAAATAAATTTTATTCAATATATTTTGAACAATTCGAAATATACATGACCAACTATACAATGTTATTCATAGAATAAAATTATATTACAATGTAATTTAATTGTATTACCCTACACCATATATAATGATATTTGGGCATTATTGTAATGTAGATATATCAAAATATATTAATTAAGTACTCATAACTTTTATTTATGCAACATAAAATAAGAATTAAAACTATTTTATTTTATTATTTTTGTTTTATTTCAGTTCACCTTTTGCCAATATAAATGAGACAATATAAAAAATATTATACACACAATTTTACATAAAAAAAATTACAGTAATTATTACTGTACTATTTTCACAAAACCCAGGTTCACAATTAATCTTGCTCAACCATTTCCTGATTGTAGATGGTGCAGGAAGAGCAAGATCGAAAACTTTTCTCACATAAAGATATGCTTTTGAGGATAAAAATTGAAGAGTCATGGCAAAGGTTTTCAAGTCAGCATTGAATTTATCTTTCATTTTCTTTCCATGCAATCCTTTTTTCTGACTTCAATAGTCCTTTTCAACAAGGATAAAGGCCCACCAGAAAGGAATTTTTCCAAAAATTCAATGCCACTTTCAGAAAACAACTCTTTTCTCTTCAATATCCCTATTATCTGCTTCAGGTTGGTGACTCTCTTCTTCAAGCAATCAACTTTAACTTTTAATACTTTAACCTTTTTCTGGGCTAAGGTTTTTCCAACATTTGCCAGCTTCAGTTTACGAGCAAGGAGTGAGGTGGAAGCACTGAGAATATCAAATTCATAATATGTAATACACATAAAATACTTCTATGGACATTTTTTTGAGTTTGATTTAAAAAAAAACAAAAAATCTACTTTCAAATATTGGAAACCATTCAAATATAGAAATGAATGTTGAATACTGGTAGTTTATAATCTATACTGGTATACTGGTGTAAACAGATGACAGATAGAATAAACTTCAAGAAAAATATTTCAGTAATAAAATTAAGAAGTGACTTACATATAATTGTGCCTTATTTCGACTTCTCTCCTGGCTCTTTTCAATTGTCCTTTATTACCTTCGCTGTCGGTTGACATATCATCAAGTGATCTCTTAACACTTCTGGGCGAGTCAATGGATGAAGTGGCGAAACTCAAGGGTGAGCTTGGATAGAACAATAATAAATTTAGATGAGAATACTCAATTGAACATGCACATTATGTCAGAAATTATCTTTAATAAAAATAAAATTGCTGCTAGAAAATGATTATTGTATGTTTGTTGTAATATTATTTTGAAACCAGAATTATTTATTTCAAAAATTGGAATTGAAACACTACTGAATTTGGCAATTATATAAAATTTCTGATATTTCAGCATATAAAAAAAAAGATGAAATGTTTTCTCGAAGAAACCTTTCTGTCAATGAATCAATATTGTGAAATAATCTCAATTAAGTAACTTACCATTGGCAAATTTTATGAATAATTATCTTACCTTTCTCCGATTTCAATAGTAGGAGTGCAAGAAATATGATGACCAACGCCAGAAGAATTTTCTTTGTTTTCAACAAAAACTACCTCCAGGTTATCATTCATTTCTATGAGAGAAGGATTCACATTTTGCATTTTATTACCATGCAATTCTTGAAGAGTCCTGAAAACAATTGTAAAATAGTTAGTTGGTATGAATAACAGAGTTTGCAGAACAAAGTTTCACAAAATGATTATAGTTAAATTATATAGTATTGAAATTATTAATCTTCTTAGACTTTGCGCATGGAACTTTTAGCTTATACTTATTCAAAAAATATGGAAGAAACTCAACCTAAAAACTTAATTCGCAAGATAAGAAAACATTGGCTTGGTCGACTTTCAAATTCAATTTTTGTTCACAAAAATTCAATATTTTACTTATACTTATACCTTCGTTGGATTGAATCCTGATTCTCTTTGTTTAAAAGAAGTCTTGGAACTGCATTTCGTTTCAAACGCATTCTATTGCACTTCATGTATACGTCATTTGGGGAAAAATGTTTACTGCAAATTACGTTTTTTGAACTCAGGAGCTCCACAGTAGGATCCCTTCCCAATGCTCTCATCCAGACGTCATGCCTCGCTTTCGTCAAACTTAAAATGAATTATAATAGTCAGACATGGACAAATATTTACTCAGTTAGAGTGATCATAGGTATTTTTCTGATCTGTATTTGTAATCAAAGATTCAAATTCATTTCACTTACTAAAAATAATGGATTCCAGGAATATTTCCTTTGTTTCCACACCATAGGACCAAGCACGTCAACATTGTCCAAATTAAAAACAAATTTAATACTATATAAAAACACAAAAACCAGTAACTGATAACAATGATAAACACGATAAACTAATCTACACTCCACAAGTAAAATAATCTGAACTGAAACCGTCTCTGATCCGTATCAATTACGTCAATGGAGTCTTTCTACGCTGTTGCCGATTTTAAATAATTAAACGGGAACTTGCATATGTTTCACAGAAATGCCCATAGAAAAATATAGCAAATATATATAAAATCTCTACTACTAAGGTAAATGTTTATGAAATTTGTCAACACAGCAGAAAAAATAGACTGGTCATGCACATGCGCATTGAGGAAAACAAATAAAATTTTACAACACTTTAGCATAAAACACATAGAAGGGATTAGCGATCTAGAGTAAGTATATATAGTATATATCTATGGGATATACTATTTATATTAGTCTTTAAGCTATGTATTTTGTATATTTTTTTTTATAAAAAACTAGTAATAAATACAATACAATGAACTTTGTTGTTTTTCTTGACTTGATACAATTTGTTGAAAAATACTCTGATTTATAGTAATATCACAGTGTCAAATATTTTTATTTTTGAGATATATCAAAGCTGCTTCAACATTATCACGATTTACAATAAAATCTTTATATCCTTCACCATCATTTCTTCTAACAACAATATATTTTGAAGTAGTATTTATTATTATTTATTTATTAATGCCAATATACAAAAGAGTATTTACACACGTCAGTAAACAGAACAGTTACTTAAACTTACAGCTAAAACAGCTGACAAACATTCAATAGAGTTTAAATTTGAGAACAAGTAAAATATATAACTAGCATAACATAACTGGACTAAGTACAAAATTTAGACAATAAAGTTTAAAAATATGATACATTAAAATTTAAATATTCGTCAATGCTATAGAAAACTCTACTGATAAGAAACTTTTTTACCGTCCTCTTGAATGCTGCAAGGGGAGTTCCCTGACAACCTGGGGAAGCTTATAAAAAATCAGAGACAAACAGCCGGTACTCCAGGACCATCCCTACACCTCTCAAGACGTCTATAATTGGACACCAAGTCATGTCTCCTGCGAGTGTCATGATTATGCAAGTCGGAATGTCTAACTAGTTGGTTAAGCCTAGTTTGCACAAATAACAGGCACTCTAAAATGAAAATAGACGGTAAAGTCAATATCCGGAGAGAGACAAATGCAGAATGGCAATCCTCTCTGTACTAATTCATAGAATGAGGTAGAGAGGTAGTAAAATCCGTGATATCACAATGAATTAATTATATATTATTAATTTTGGCTAGTCGAAGCAAACATTCACTTATGCATAGGGTAGGAAGTTATAAACTTTTTTTGACGAAAGTGTATCGTACCGTTTCAAAGGAGGTAAGTTTTGTAAGGCTTTATATCCTTTTAATTCAGATGCAGATTATTTTTTCAAGCAAAAGTGTCGAAAATGTGAAATTATAACCTTAAATATGAACATAACAACTGTACATTTCCAACAGACGAATTTTAGTCATTGGCTCTTGGGTGCCAATGATTGAATTGATGTGATATTTATGGGATGCAGTAGTTTACATCACAAAAACATCAATTGAAAATAAAAATTAATACCTAGTTTTGCTAGCTTATCATTTCAGAGAATTATGATCGAAAGAAAAGAAAAAATCAGTTGCTCTCTTCAATCAGTGAGAGAAGGAATGCATTGAAATCATCGGAATTGTTTGGAGTTCCTAAAGCAACAATACAATTTCGATTGAGTGACAAATTTAAGGAACCTGGTTATGGACCAGCTACATATTTTACAACAAATGAAGAAAAAACTACAGTTAAGTGATTCTTCTTTAATTAATCACTTAATTTTAGTGTAAGATTATTCTTCAGATGGATCAACACCTATCAAAAAAAGGTTTTCTCCGTAAAATTGATGACGTATTTCAGAGTGTTCAAAATTTTATACAGTCATGCAACCGAAAAACACCATTTCATGACGGACACCCCGAGCGGTCCTAGCTTTGTCTAAGAACAACTGAGGTAGTCACGCCAGCGGCAAGCAAGCTCCTGTATCACCGAAGAGAATATCAGGAATTGTTTCGAGACAATATATCAGGTAGTAGTCATTTTTCCGCAATCTTCGGGTTGACATAAGGGTACTCTGATCAAGTTTTCGACCTCGAGCCCTTCCGGAACACACACTACTAGCCCAGCCCAAAGACTTAAAGTTTTCAGCACTTTTTTCAGTTTTCGTCCATTTTGACCATGAAAAAGTAACTAAAATAGGGGTCATCAATTAGTTTCGCTCGGGGTCCGTTTTGAGAAATAAAATTACCATCGAGGTCCATACAACACGTGGTCGTCGCGGCGTCCGTCAATGCTACTTTGATGCTACAATGGATACTTTTCTATTAAATTACGTACTCTTTAGTGCAAGTTGCTGTATTCTCGCGGTCCGCACAAAATGGGTCGGTGGTCCGGATGCGGACCGCGGTCCGCCATTTGGTGACCCCTGATCTAGTATTTCGAACATAAATGGTAACCTTTCTTGAACTAGATAAAATTTTCTAAATAAAAAAAAAACCACAAATGGTGTGGTTGAGGGGGGATTGAGGTGGTGTGGAGAAGGCATGTTCGACACAGTTAAACTAGGAGTATTTGCTTCTAAGCCTGTACAAACAGACGATGTAGGGATAGCTCTCGTCCAAGTCTGTACAGGAATACAGGGAGGACTGTAGGGCTACTTTCTACAGCATGGGTATCCTAACATCACTATACATCTTGCAAAATCTGTTGCTCATTAAAGAGAATAAAGAGTCATTTCAGTCCACTGGTGAGGTCCATGATCATGACACCAGGTTTAAACACAACCTTATTGGCAAGTTTTCTAGGCTGAAGAGGTGTCAAAGCAGACCAGATGCTGTCTTGTTGATGCTATCTTGTTTTTGTGTTCTTACTTCTATGTTTTTATTTTAGTGTAAGGTGTTCTGTATTATAGAATTAAACCCTGTCAGTGTTGTTTTATGTACTCTGTAAATTTTATAAATCTTAATGTGTCAGGTATATTTTTTATTAGGGATATATTCATTTTAATAACATATGTTGAATACAAAATTTGACTTGTGTATATACAATTGTATGTTGTCACCAATAAATTTGAATTTGAGTGGATCCGTTGAAGTCGACGACGATCTCCGGGATATTCTCACAAGATTGCCCACAGACAATGGAGTATTTCAGCCCTGCTTTTTTGCAGCTGCAGGCGTTTCCAAGCCGTTTTCGGCAGTTGCAATATAACCTTACTTATCCCAAATAAAATTTCGTACAATTTTGTAAAAAAAATTTTATTTAGAATTTTAGAACCTCGTAGTAAAATAACAAATTATCTTCAAGTAAATCATTCAATTAATGGAAAACAATCATGAAGCTCAGACTTAAGAATATCAAATAAGGAGAATAAAAATTTAAAATTAAATTCTCTAGAATCTTCACAAACCAATAAATTCAAATATTCAGCTCACCGCCTCATGGGTCAGATAGAGATTGTATTTAAATATCTAAAGATTTAAAGCATTGTTCAATCAGCATCTTATAAAGAAGCTGTAATTCGAAAACCTAGTCATGCTTTTTTAACAAATATATGTGAACATGGTTATCAATATTGTTTCAGTTTAGATTCTAAAATCGGAATTATAAAAGTTTTATTTTATTAAATATTCGAAATACATAAATATACAATAAATAACTTCGATAAAATGTAATACAAAGAAGAATTCAATTTTTGAAAGTATTCTGACAATTCAGATAAAATTTGAATAGGAAAAACTACAACAGTTTAGTTACATATACTACTAATTATTCTACAAATCAATAATAATTTGATGAACAAAACAAAGTATGAACTGAGGAGGGAATATTGCAGTCAATATAATTGTTTCTAAAAAGATAATGACAATATTCAGGAACCATCGAAACGAAAATATTCATTGTAACTCTAACAATAGGAATCTGAACGGGAATTTCTCTGAAACATTTTATTATTCAACATATTTAGTAACTTTTTGACATAATCAATCGTTTCTATTTTCTTAGGTTTCACTCTCTCATTAGCCTCCTTGATTTCGTAGGCTTTAATCCAGAAGTTATGTATTTCGTCCTTAAAAGTAGAGTGATACACGAAAAGGTCTTCTTGAGACATTCTTTCAATCTGATTTTCCATGTCTTTCAATCTAGAGTCCATAGCTTTTAGGGCTAATACGCCACTGCAGTCTTTCACTATCGGTTTCACCAGGACCGTCTCATCCATTTTTTCAATTTCTTGTATCGGTACTTTTGTATCATCATTGAAGTTGGTATGCGTTGATATTTCGGTCGGGTTTTCCTTACCTTCATCTAATTTTTCAATTGCAATATCTGTATCATTGTTTACAGGTAGAGTTGTACTTCAATCAAATCATGAAAAACATACTAGTCGACCATGGTCAATTTCATACATTACATAAAGTGAACAAGGAAAATTCTTTAATAATTTTAAAAAAATTATCAAACAACTTTCCAAGGAAGCTGGTTATCCGTATTCAGCAACGCAAAATCTGCATTCACAATCGAACGGTGAATTATAGAAATTGTCAAGTCACCCCGACTCAAAATCTGCATACAGCTGTTTCGATCTTATTAGATCTCATCAGTGCAGCTTATTTGACTCGGAGTGAATTAACAAATTTCTAATTGTTCCCCAATACAAATCGTGGTCAGTAACAATGGATAGATAACAATCCAGAGCGCCATCCCACCAAAGATATTGGGAACCAACAATTCACCGCTTAGACTGAAAATGCAGAAATTCGTCGCTTAAACACGTACCTCCTGATATGAAGATATCTACTCTACAACAGTGATGTATATGATTCCAAGGCACACTAACATAGTGATTTAAAACCTTTGGATATACTCACGAGAGCGCGCTCCGAATATTCTTGTCGCTAAATACGCAAAATACAACAATCAAATCATGAAAAACATACTAGTCGACCATTGTCAATTTCATACATTACATAAAGTGAACAAGGAAAATTCTTTAATAATTTTAAAAAAATTATCAAACAACTTTCCAAGGAAGCTGGTTATACGTATTCAGCAACGCAAAATCTGCATTCACAATCGAACGGTGAATTATAGAATTTTCCTTGTTCACTTTATGTAATGTATGAAATTGACCATGGTCGACTAGTATGTTTTTCATGATTTGATTGTTGTATTTTGCGTATTAAGCGACAAGAATATTCGGATCGCGCTCTCGTGAGTATATCCAAAGGTTTTAAATCACTATGTTAGTGTGCCTTGGAATCATATACATCACTGTTGTAGAGTAGATATCTTCATATCAGGAGGTACTTGTTTAAGCGACGAATTTCTGCATTTTCAGTCTAAGCGGTGAATTGTTGTTTCCCAATATCTTTGGTGGGGTGGCGCTCTGGATTGTTATCTATCCATTGTTACTGACCACGATTTGTATTGGGGAACAATTAGAAATTTGTTAATTCACTCCGAGTCAAATAAGCTGCACTGATGAGATCTAATAAGATCGAAACAGCTGTATGCAGATTTTGAGTCGGGGTGACTTGACAATTTCTATAATTCACCGTTCGATTGTGAATGCAGATTTTGCGTTGCTGAATACGGATAAGCAGCTTCCTTGGAAAGTTGTTTGATAATTTTTTTAAATTATTAAAGAATTTTCCTTGTTCACTTTATGTAAGAGTTGTACTTATTACTACTGTGTTTCTTCTCAATTTCTTCTCGTCTGACAGTTTTACAACGTCCTTTTTTCTGAACGTTAAATTTGTTAAACTTCTGGAGTGTCTGATTTTTTTCAAATCGTCTGTTTTCAAATTGTCCTTACTTTTCGATAAACTCATTCTTCTGAATGATCTTCTGAATTTTGACATCTTGCTACCTGTGTGGCCCATTTCCTGAAAATTTACAATGGCTATAATAAATTATTTATGAATTTATGCACACGCCAAAAAAAACTAAAACTTGCATTTCTAAGAGCCGTTAAAATAATTGAAATATCAAATTAAAATATATTTCAATCAGTGTTTTCCAGTTTTAGTTTATTCAAAGTAGATTTTTTTTTTAAATAGATAGTTCGACGAACAGGAAATTTTAAATGAATTGATCAACACTTTGTTATTTATTGTTTTATTGTCAAAACGATTATTTGGTGTACATTGGTAGTTGCAGTATTAAAATTCCATGAGGCACGACAGAAAAAATTCTGGAAAATTCTACAATTTGAAATAAAAATTAATAGCATACAAATATTCTGAAATATCTACTACCTGAAGCATTTAACAAGCATTAGCTATATCAATGAAATTTGTAATTTTAATAGATAAATTGTACCAAATATAAACAGGTTTCAAAGTGATTGAATGAAAAAAATCATTATTCATATTAGCATTTATGTATTACTTCGAGAGCAGATTTAAATGATATGAATTAACCCTTTGACTACCATAATTACATTTTGTTGGCGAATATTTGTAATTATCCTTATTTAAGGTTAAAATGAATCAATAATAATAGTACAAAACTATTTTGACAAAAAAAAATTATTAACTTTCGAAAAATTTTGGTGGTTTCACCAAGTAACCACTGGGAGTTCGCTGAAAATTAGGATTTTCAAAATCATCGTCCGTCTCCGATTCAGGATCTTCTTCTGATTGAGGAGCAGATGGTATTTCCTCAATCAAACGAAAAATCTTATCATTGGTCATATTCAAAAGAGTATGGAATGACCAACACTTGTTTCCTGGAAAAAAAAATATTTCCGATGAGCCCCAGAGGTTTCACAGAGTAACCGCACGAAGCAAGCCACAGAATTTCGAAAAAGTTTTATGATAAATTAATTTTATGGAGATTATTCAATAAATATGTCTCCATTCTATCGATAAAAGTACTCACCATCCATTGCACATGCGAATTACCACTATATTTGCAAGTAAAACACCGAGAATCGTCAAAAATAACAGACGTTAATGTAAACTTTTGAAAAAGTGCTACTTGTGAAGGGATCGACAAATTTCGAGCGCTGTTTTTTATGCTCCCCAATAGATGGCACTACAGTCGATCGATTTGAGCGGCGGTTTCACTGAAATACCACTGGTATTTGAGGAACAAATGTTTGAATATGCGGTTTCACCGTGAAACCTTTGGCAGCGAAAGGGTTAAAGATCTTTTTAGGAGAGCAAACTTCGTTCAGAATGTAGTAGAACCAATAACAATATTCTCCTTAAGACCATGTTCAATTTAACATTTTCTGGTAACAATGAATAACTATATTATCACAACTACATCTATATATATATATATATATATATATATATATATATATATATATATATATATATATATAAATATATATATATATATATAGTATATATATATATAGAGTGATTGGTGAATATTTTATTCCACTAGTGAATTGAAAAAATTTTAATTCACTCAGTGGATAAACGTCAACTTACCCTTGTTGCCATGGGTTGAATATTGTCGTCTTTAAACGTCAAAATGGGATAAAAATATTTACTCTATTTATTTTTTTTATCTGGTGGGACTTTATTGTTGTATGAAAAAAAAAATTCCATGACTATCTGTTGATATTGGGTGTTTTTTTTCTGTGATTGTTGAGTGTGAGTTTTCGAATTTTGAGTTCTCATATGAATTAATATTTTTTTATGAAGTTTTGGTCATACTTATTTAAGGGCACGCTGAATCCAGTGTCATGGTAATTTTGAATAAAAAAATCGCTTATGAAAAATCTCGAATTTTGACTAAGAAAAAATATCGTAGTATGCCCTGAAAATTGGAATAAATATTTCAAATTTTGTCCCAAGGTAGTCAAAAAAAAGGTTGTTGAAATCAGTTTACAACTTCAAATTTTACAGGTGTGTTTTCATTAAAAATGGGTCACACTGTACATATATATATATATATATATATATATATATATATATACATATATATATATATATATATATATATATATATATATATATATATATATATATATATATATATATATATATATATATATATATATATATATATATATATATATGTAGCGTTAAAGTGGGGACAACTACCTCGACTGAATTCACAATAAATAATGGATTGAGGCAAGACATGCCTCGTGTGCTCTTTGATATTGGCCAGAAGGAGACAATAAGATCAACACGAATAATCCCAGAAGTTTCTACAGCAAACGGTCCTAATCTGCTAATAACAAGTGCAGATGATATTGATACAACGGAGTAAGGTTGAAACAAGCAAAGTAAGGCTTAATAAATGAGAAAATGCCAAAGTATATGTATGTAAGCAGGAGCTTTGACAAAGGGGCATAATGGGTCAAAATTTAACAATAGCGGGATACATCTTTGAAAGAGTAAAGTCCTTTAAATATTCTCACCGATGACAACAACATATCAGAGGAGATCAAAGCACGAATATTAGGAGCCAATAGGTACATATTCCCCTCAAATAATATGATAAAATCCCAATACCCAACTAGACGCTCCAAGTCTATTAATCGACCATGAAGAAATTTTTTTATCCTACAGTTTACCATTTTCTTATTGGTTAATAATTGTCTATCAACATTTTTTTAGAGAATGAAAAACATCAATAGTTACTAACAAAACAGGAAACGAAGATATTTTTATTTTCACCTTCATCAGAATAATTTTTTTTTCTACCGTTTTAAGTAAAATATCAGAGGTAATAATATTTAGGAACTCATGTTTTTAGTTCCTTCTAAATTCGATACCAGGTTATACCGTTGCTCATTAATCAATCAAACGTTATTTCTTCACGAAACTCGTACAAATATATATATATATATATATATATATATATATATATATATATATATATATATATTTATATATATATATATATATATATATATAATCTCTTGATAATTATTAGCAAATAACAGGCTGGTTGAATCTTAAAAACTCGATTTAATTAATAAATTGACGTTTCACTATGACATTCAATAGTTATTCAAAATTTTTTGAAACAAAATTGAAAATTCTTTGACATTTATTGACTTGATAAAATTGAATATTGATCTGTTCTTGTTAAAAATTCTTTCAGTCTAATATTAACATTCAAAAATTGTTTCATTAGAAGGCAAGGGAAACTACAGAAACCTTTAACCTATGTAATGTTCGAAAATAATAATAATAGGGTACTATTTATTTAACAGAAAAGAATTAGTCACGGGAAAATATTACAAAAGTAGAGCAGAATTATCGGTATAGAACGTTTATATGGAAGCAGCCGTTGACACGTGTTTCGGACTCTTTGGTCCTCATCAGAACGGCGTAGCTAAGTATTGGATTGAAAATTTGGAGATGAAAATAGTTTAATAAATAAAATCCTCTGTTATGGAAGAAAATCACTTATTTGTGGTTTATTGTTTGAACTCTCCGGTATGGGAGATTTGGTCAAACTTTGCCACGGAGGCGATTAATTCCATCCGAGAGATCTTAGAAAGAGTAAATTGATATTAAAAAAGAAAATTAGTTTTGGGAAAATATTAAACAAGTAAAGCAAAAATTATCGGTATAGTTCGTTTATATGGAAGTAGCTGTTTTTAATGAAATTTTTATAATAAAATCCTCTGTTAAATAAATAGTACCCTATTATTATTATTTTCGAACATTACATAGGTAAAGGTTTCTGTAGTTTCCCTTGCCTTCTAATGAAACAATTTTGAATGTTAATATTAGACTGAAAGAATTTTTAACAAGACAGATCAATATTCAATTTTATCAAGTCAATAAATGTCAAAGAATTTTCAATTTTGTTCAAAAATTTTGAATAACTATGAATGTCATAGTGAAACGTCAATTTATTAATTAAATCGAGTTTTTTAAGATTCAACCAGCCTGTTATTGCTAATAATTATCAAGAGATTAAAAATAAATCACAGGCAACAACAATTCGAATAAATATATATATATATATATATATATATATATATATATATATATATATATATACTATAATATAATATAAGGTCAGGAACAATAAAGTAATGAAAACGTTTAAGTTCATGCACCTAAGTGACTGAACACTTGTGTTGTGCAATTCCAAAAACACTTTACAACGATGTGAACATTTTTCAGACATGTTTGAGCAAAAAATCTCAGCAATTTATCATCTTTACTTATTCTAAAATTTTAATAAAATCTATGTAATTTCGAAAAATAAATTTTTTTGATTCAACTGAAAAACTTTTTAGTCCAGTCATAAGCCTAATCTGTATTGGCAAGAGATTGCATGCTTTGGGCAAGGTGTGAATGAAAAATCGATGGCAAATTCCTTTCTTGAATCTTTGGGTCGATAGAAACCCACCAGTACACCCACGGGTTTGATATACCAAAGAACTACAATTCCGGAAAAGTTTGTTTTTGAAGGCATGTACACATAAACTATGAAAGTATAGTGTCCGGATATTGCACACATCTTCAGTATGAAGTAGGCTGGTGTGATATCTCCTTTGTTTCTTGAATATAATTTTTAGTATAAAGTTTTGAGTAGTAACTAGTTTCTTTAATGAGTTTCTGTACATACCCCCCCATACAAAGATGCCATATCGAAGAAGTGATTCGGCTAGAGACTTGTAAATCAGTAAAAGTAACTTTTGTGAGAGAATTTCTCTTAGCTGGTAGAATTTGTAGATGAGCTTCCTCACCTTCTTCGACAAATAATCTACATGATTACACCACTTTAAATGCTTATCAATAATTATACCCAAGTACTTGACTTCATTAGCCTCCTTAATTTCATCTTGCATATCAGGGACTTTTATACCAGAAAAATCTGGTCTATTTGCTCCAGTTATACTGAAGGCTAGATAATTCGTCTTCTTAACATTTAATGAAAGTTGGTACACACTCAACCATATTGTAATTTTGTGAAGATCGCGCTGAACAGCTATTTTGGCTTCCGCCCAGGAGTTTTCACGAAATATGACGACTGTATCATCTGCGTAAGACACAATCGTTGCACCCGTCACCAACGATAAAAGAGAATTTATATACACCAGAAACAACACAGGACCAAGAACAGTACCTTGAGGCACGCCCACTTTTACAATCCCAGGTTGACTTATTGTGTCATTGACCTTTACACACTGTTCACGATTTGAGAGATAATTCTTAAAAACATCCAAAACAATCCCTCGCACGCCATAACACTCCAAAATGTGCAGCAGCTTCTCATGGTTGACAGTGTCAAATGCTTTAGCTAAATCCAGAAAAACCGCTATACATCTTTTATCCCTATCAAGACCCTCTGTAACGTCCGCAATAACCGAACACATAGCATCAGCCGCCGATTTGCCAGCGCGAAAACCAAACTGTTGCTCACTTAAAATATTATTCTGATCAAAAAATTTAACCACTCGACTTTTCAGACATTTTTCAAAAATCTTTCCAAAATTATTGATCACACTTATTGGTCTGTAGTTTGAAATTTTTGATCTTTCTCCCCCTTTATGAATTGGAGTAATCATTGATGTTTTAAACTGACTGGGGACAACCCCTTTCAAGAAAATTGAATTTATGATATGTTTAAGGGGTTCTAATATATATTGATGATTGTTTTTTATAATATCTGCTGTTATTCCGTCCATTCCTGGAGAGCTAGTAGTTTTTAGTATGGATATATGCTTTATAAGTTCTGCATTTGTAACTGGATTTAGAAACATACTATTAGAATTCATCGATAATTTTTCTGAACAATTTGATTTATTTATATTTTTTACCATATTTAAGCCGATGTTGATGAAGTATTGATTACAGTAATTTGCCATTTGATTGTTGTTCTCAAAGGCAACATTTTCGTCGTTAACAAGTTGTAATGTAGATTTTTTATTCGATTTTTCGTTAGTAGCATCGGAGATAAGTTTATAAACTTTTTTTATATTACCTTTATTTTCTTCAATTTGCCTGTAATAATAATCATTTTTGGACTTTTTTAATAATACATTTAGTTTGTTTCTATATGTTTTGTATTCACGTTCAAGTTCTGGCGAGAAGCGTAATTTCCATTTATTTTTTAATTTATCTCTATGTTTCATTGAAACAATTAAACCTTCTGTTATCCAAGGTTTGATCTTGAAATATTTTTTCTTATCCTTTATATGGGTTTTTAGAATCCTCAATGTGTTTATTAAACTTGCTTAAAAAGCGATCAGCAGCAATTTGTGGGTCATGAAAATTTAAGACATCACTCCAGTTTGTATTCCTGATTAAGGTCTGTAATTTATGTTGTTAATTTTAGTAATAATTTTTCCATTACAAATAGAGTTATTTTCTGTCTTTACTTGGGGATTTACCTGTAGTAAAACCGGATAGTGGTCTGTGATGTGACATTTTAGGATAAATGATTCAAACCTTAAGCTTGATCTGCTATTAGATGAACTCTTTAGGAAAATGTGATCCAAGCATGATTCAGAATCGCGTGCAACACGGGTAGGATTCAAAATATAGGGAACAAACCCATATCTAGCGAGTACGCATAAATATTTGTTCACATAAAAATCACTTTCATTTAATAAATCAACATTAACATCCCCAATCAACAATCCAATTTCAGCATTCAGTTGAGATTGGTCTAAAAACGTATCGAGTTCATCAATGAAAGAAGTCAAGTTACTTGGGTTAGGTCTATACAATGCTATTATTTTAAAAGATATATGATTAATGAGTAGCTCTATTATAGATAGAGAAACTCCACATTCATCAAATTTATAATTAGATATATTGTAATTAAGATCAGATCTAATTAATGTTAAAACACCATCATTTTTATTGAAGTCACCTCCATTGTGTATGGTGGTGTAACCTGGAATATTAAAATTATTTGCCGCTGCAGTCTGAAAACACTCACCCAGAACGAAAATATCACAAGTTGATAATTTGTAAGTTTCAAACAATGCAAGAAATTCATCAAAGTTCTTGCTTGCACTTCGTATATTAATATGCATAATATTGATATGTTTATTGGATGTTAAGTATACATATCTATCTGGATCCATATAGGTCCCCCGATGATTCTGTTCCAATTGATTCAGATTGTCCAAAATAATATCTTGATCAGTTAGTACCATCAGTTGAGTAATCGATTTTAGATTGAAGCAGCTTGATGTGGTATTGCATTGTGGGGCACTCAGTATCTGTTGCGTGGTGGTTAGTATTGTGCTTTGTTTTGTAATTATTATTTGACAAAACACAATTAATGCACACTTTTTTTCGTCTTGGACAGTCTTTTTGTTCATGTTCTTCACCACAATAGGGACATGCTAGTTTATTTCTACAATTTTGCTTTTTATGGTAAAACTCCTGACAATGGAAGCAACGAGGAACTGATAAATCCTCGTAAACTGGACAGCGCTCCCATCCAACACATATCTTTCTTAGTTGCATCAACTGCTCAAAAGTTGATGCTGAACATTCTCCATAAACTGTTTTTTCTCCGTTTTCCTTTTTTTTAATGAAAGTAACATCAAAATCTTTCAATGTTTCGTTTTGTCCTAAAATTGAGTTCACAATTTCTTCCTTATTTAAATTCTGTTTAAGATTTCCTATTTTAACACGAGGTTTTTTCATAAGAGATGTCTCAATGGTATACGAGTTTGATAATTTATCCCTCGCTATATTTTTAAGAATTTCAGATTCGTTTTTAGTTTTACATTTGATGATCACAGCTCCGGATTTCGCATTTCTGATGTTTTTAATTCCTATTTTCAATTTAGCAGGATTGATATTCGCGATGATTTCATTCCTCGTTTGAATTGTACTCTGATTAATTTTAGGCCTAAATATTACATCTGGAACATTATTTGATGCAGCGAAATGTTGTTCATTTTGTTTGAATGAAACAACCTTTGCGTAAGATAAAGTGTGTTCATTCTTTTCTTTCTCTTCAAAATTTTTAATCTTTTCTTGCAGCAATTTTATTATTTTATCCTTACTATTAATGATTTCTTCCTTATCCCTGATTATAGTTTCCTTATCTTCAATTTTGCTTTTCAATAATTTCAGGTAATCATAATTGCGACATGATTTACAGTTGAAATTTAATAAACGTTTTTGCAATGGTAGATATCTTATTTCAGAAGAAGATAGTTCCGTGCATTCCATACATATCAAATTTCTGCAAGTGTCACATGGTTGACATGGGCTTTTTATATCTTTGGTTGGTTGCTTAATCTCTTTACATAAGAAGCACTCCATTATCCATTCATAGTTACTTTCGATACCCTTTATAAAATAGACACCCAAAAATATAAATGCCGGCACTGTTTATTCTTCGGTCGAAACTGATAATCTTATTAAGAACCTTATCGCTCTTATCAGATTATGATAAGCCGACCACTTTTTATTTCAACGAAAACAGTAAAGAAGTTTATGTTATTGTGATTTGCGAAATTTTGTTTTCAAGTTTTATGTTTGGCATCTAGTCTTTCACTTGTTAAAAGTCAAATTTTCAGATTCACTGCACTTTTCTCTACATTTTGGTAGAATTTCTCGAAAAAACTGATCAATAAAACACTAATTATCTTTATTTCTGCGAGAGCGAATTAAACACACGTCAATCGTATCGTGTGAAGAATATATATATATATATATATATATATATATATATATATATATATATATATATATATATATATATATATATATATATATATATATATATATATATATATATATATATATTTATATATATATATATATGTATATATATATATATATATATATATATATAGCCATTAAGCTGTTGTAACAATTCACAACTAATTAAATTGTTTTACTGTGAGAACGATTGCTCTTTTGTTGATTGATTTATAGCTGAATACAGTAAATGAGTAAAGGTGAAAACTCTATTACGTTATCTTATTTCGCTTTGTGAAAAAATAGAGATTAAACTTGTATATGAATGATAACTTTGACAAAATGATTATGAATAATGAACTAAATCTTAACTTTACAAGAATTTTGAACGAACAACAAATATTTCGCATTGAATACTATTAGATAGCGAAAATAATAATAATATAAAAGACTCTGAATATTCTAATTTTACAAAGTTTGATACTCACAGACTATAGTAGAATACTTTACTTAAATATAAACTAAAAACATTTAAACAGGATGAAAGCTTCGACTTTTAGGTCATGGTCAAATGAAACTTTGTTTGGAAACGTTTCGTGTTCAACTAAAGGAGGCATCTTCAGTTGCGACGCGATCTTCGGCGTAGCTGTGGACATACTAGGATAATGATTTTCATTTTTTCCATCCATCTTTTCAATATGATATTCCAACTGGTATTTCAGTGAATTTATTTTCCAGACAATCTCAGTATGCGCCATGATTAAACAGTTTTCATACTATAGCCAGTGCAGTCTCTTGGATCTATTTCAGTTACAAGTATAAATGGCTTTTCACACTTAGCACACTCTTGTCCATAAAGCTTGATATAATGGACTAAAGTTTCTTTGTCAACTATGGTGTCGATATTATGCGAACTCACAATTGTTTCTTCATCGATTATACATTTAGCTTTCTTCTCTTCAAAACATGGAGCACACAAAACTTTATGCGAAACGAATCTGATGAACTCATCAGAACCAATATTATAATGACCTAACTGATTCTGGTACGTTATTTCGGTAAAAATTATATCACCGGAACTTTAAAATCTGAAATACATTGCGCTAACTACCTTTGAATTAACTGAAAGCAAAATATATATTGAGAAAAAATGGGTAGGGGTGAAAAATGTCAAGGCCGCTATTGGCCAATTGAAATCAAATTTGAGCCCACTCCTGGTACATTCATGGTTAATGCTCTCAAGGTCAATCAGTCGAAAAATAAGCTATCCCCACTCTTGATAAATATTCAAGGTCAAGGTCTGTTCTATTTTCAAGGTAAACCAATCGAAAAATAAACTATCCCCACTCCGAATATATTCTAGTCCAAGGTCATGTATCATGCACCAACAATATAGATTACCCCCCCCCCTCACATTATTTTACTGACCAATAGAAATCGAGGTTACCACCACTCCCACTAGTGGATGACCTTGTACACTGTGCAGCCCCTTACTCTACCTACCTGATAAGAAAGATATTATATAGAAAAGTGAGGTGGAAACAATTATGTTTTCCCAATGTAGATGTTATGAAAACTGATGCGATGGATATAAGCAAATGGTGATTAATTCGATAGTAGTGACAACTAGAAGTCAATATAACTATATGGATTTGAGAATAACAAAAATAATTTTTCGCAAACCGTCATACTTCGGATAATATAGAAGCAACACAGCGAGGCGGAGTGGGAACAGAAAGAGAAGGGATGAGAGAACGGAAAGAAAGAAAGAGAAAGATATTAAACACTATTCGCTTGTGTATACGACTATAACACTTCCGTTATATGTTTTTCTTACGGTTTTAGTATCACATATTTTTCAGTTTAGTCGCGCAGCAAAATCTCTATCTCCTCCAAGCCTGCAGTAAGGAACTTCGTTCCAATAAATCAAAAGTTCACAAAAACAATAAATCAGGAGTTATATAAAATAAATTGTGGTGATTAATTTTGTCTTTATCGCCATAGACGAATCAAAATAAGCGCTACGCCGCCTGGT
Organism: Cynegetis impunctata; assembly: GCA_030704885.1. Classification (NCBI taxonomy): domain Eukaryota; kingdom Metazoa; phylum Arthropoda; class Insecta; order Coleoptera; family Coccinellidae; genus Cynegetis; species Cynegetis impunctata. The sequence continues at coordinate 82,879 of JARQZK010002330.1, read as the reverse complement.
GATAATCAGAATAACTAAAAATCTTGACATAGGGTAGTTGTGGGAGTAATGGACCCTGCATCAGTAATGGACACCTTTGCTATTCAAAAGTCTTTAACTTTGTAATTAACGGTTGAATATCATGTGTTTTGTACTTCGTGTCTACAGTAGTTCATCATACACAGCCACTATTTCATATAAGCCGCTTACTTCCCTATTATGCCAAATACGAATTTTATTCAATATGGACTCAGTGAAACAGCTGTTTTAACGTTCGTCATAAGTTTATCTGAAATTTTGTGAATTTTACATAATTTCGCGCTGGATTTGTGCACAATTCGTATTATATGTGATCAGGCGTTAAGGTATGTTTAAAATGATATATTTAGATTGAAAATAGTAATTTTTCAAATTAGATAATTTTTAAGGGGAGTGGCCATTACTGCAGCAAGAATTTCAATGAATCACTAGTAATGGACACTCATGGTGTCCATTACTAACCACATGAATTTTAGTAATGGCCACCCTTTCAAAAACTATCTAAATTGTATTTGCTTGTTATTGAAATACCTCATATAATACTATTTTTATTCTTGACAAATTATAGGGTGTTCAATAATAGGCATCGGCCAATATTTGTGTATTTAGGCTTTTTTTTCATGCATCAGGTCACAATGGGAAAAATCAAACCCACGAAAAGACAATTCTTTGCTTATTCTGAGGAGGATATGCAAAAAGCTATAGAAGCTGTGAAAAATGGTATGACTAAAAAGAAGGCGGCAATGGAATTTAGCGTTCCACGAAGTACACTTCTAAGGAAACTTTCGGGACATGTTCCTCTTCGAAGAAAAATGGGACCTCCATCCGAATTATCAGAAACAGAAGAAAATAATCGGACCCTGAGATTCCATTTGTTGACGAAGACATTGATATAAGTTATATAGAAGAACCAGATTTGGAAGACGGGATGTATGTTATTGTGAAATACGAAGAAGAGTACTACCCCGATGAGGAACTCTCCTACTTATAATAAAACTACTCATTACCCCTACATGAAAAATCTATTCATGTTATTTTCTTTTACTTACATTTCAGGAGTCATCTTAAGAAATGATCATGAAGGAGTGGAAATACGATCGATGGTCAGTGCAGGAGTAGGAGCCTGGAAGTGACCCACGAAAGAAGACATCCTCTACTACTTCAAGGATGATATAATGTGTATCATAGAACAACCAAGAGCAAAAAACAATAGAGGTCATTATACTGTAGCAGAAATGATAAAATTTGAAAATCAATAAATGATTATCGGAGGTGTCCATTATTACCACCAAAGGTGCCCATGACCCCAGCAACTATGTCCATTACTGCTGCATCTGCCATATATTTTTAAGTTCATGCAGTAGGCACACAACTTAGTAGAATATTGAATTTCCCATGGCAATTCAGAAAATCTATAGGTTATTGAAGCTTTTGACATATTCAAAATTTAAATAACTCAAATGGGTCCCCTTGAAAAAAAAAACTTATTGAGAATTTTGTCTTGGGTGTCCATTACTCCCACAGCTACCCTAGTTCTTACGTTTTCCTTTGTATTGTGTTTGTTTTTGTGTGATTTTTTACAAATATTTATTATTTGCAATCATTTTGAAAGCTATGAGTCGTTCAAATCGTTATTGTTCAGTTCCTCACTGTTCTTCCTGGGAAAAGATATGTTCAAATGTGAATTTCCATGCTTTACCTCCAGCTGGTGATAAATATCATGTTTGTGTAGAAGGGAAAAAGGAATACTCCTAAAGTCTCTACTTTGTGTGATCTTATAACTAAAGATAGTGCTCTAAACAGTTTCACTGGTCTCACTAATATATAACTATTAGATACAATAGTAAAAGCAGTACAATCTGTTTACAGTGATCAACGGTCATATAGATTAACAATCAAACAGTGTATTGTTTCAGTATTGACAAAATTGAAATGTGACCTTATATATGTGACATTATCTCTTTTATTTGGCATTTCACAAGAATTATGCCAAAAATATTATTATGAAATGCTACCCATTATGAGTAGAGTTCTTAGTTGTGTCATAAGATTCCCAGAATATTCTGAAATACAGAAAAACATGCCAAAATGTTTTGAAAGTTTTCAAAATACTCGAATCATCTTAGACTGTACGGAAATTTTTATACAGAAACCAAAGTGCCTTTGCTGCAGGATCAGGTTTTACTCTCAGTATAAATCTAATAACACAGTGAAATTCATGACAGGTGTTTCTCCTGGAGGTTTAATTACTTATATTAGTGAATCATATGGGGGAAGAGCATCTGATAAAACGATTTTCCAACAAAGTGACTTAATTTTAAAGTTAGAAAGCTCACAGGATGCTATTATGGTGGACAAAGGTTTCTTGATAGATGATATTTGTCAACAGTTTAAAATAAAGTTGATCAGGCCACCATTTTTGAAAGACAAAAAACAGTTGACTACATAAGAAGCATTGTTGAATGCCAAAATAGCAGCTGCTAGAGTACATATTGAACGAGTCAAGCAGAGAATTAAGATATTCATCTCATGATCTAACCTAAGATTTCTCTCAATTTGGCTACAAAACAAATGATGATAATCACCTACCGCCTCAATAGCAATGAGAATACATACACAGTAACACACTTGTTCACTAAAGAAGCCTGAAAAGTCTATATATATATGGTAAAATTATATTTCATAAACACAACAAATACAACATAAATATTCCAATGTCAATATTTATAGTTCTACGACTAGAGATGGTACGAAATACCTGTCACAGGTATCTTGGAACAGGTATGGACTAGGAACAACTTGTAACAGGTACGAATCGTACTCGTACTCGATTACTGGCGTAGACGAGTATATTATATTTGAGGGAACGAGAAGTGAGCGTGGCCGATTTCCGATTGAAACCGCGTGCGTACGATTGGACGAGTCAGGCGTTGTTGGTCAGGCGGGAGTGAATCGTCCGTCTCGTTCCTGGAACAGGTATTCTTGGAACAGGTATCTGTCACAGGTATGACTTAATAACTGGAACGGAACGTACCTGTTACTAGAAAATACTGGTTTTTAACATCTCTATCTACGACTAGCCACATTGGCGCTGCATTCTTATTTTCAGATGCCTGATTTAGTTAAATGTCACAGTAATTCAGAAGGACAGTTTGGAATACGAATTTGGAATTTGGTCCCAGTTCATTCATAATAACCCAAGAAAATGAAAGAAGAAGAATACTTATTTCTGTGTTTATGTTTATAATTTATATGTTTTTTATGACTTCCATTACACGGGGGAAAATATATTCAGTTATTATATCACATGTTAAGTTTTGTATATGGCGATAAACATAATGGGTTCTACTTTTCTAGCTAAAAATGTCAATACTTCAGAGCCCACTGAATTAGAATCATCAAATTATGTAAAGCAAGAAATAGATGAAATCGTTGAGGTTAACAATAAACCCATGTTGGGAGATAGTATACCTGATGAATTTTATAATGAAGAGGAAGAGAGTAAATATATCGTTGATGAAATAATAGATGATAATGGAAAGGTTTGGTCTAAAGAAGATTTCTTAAAAACTTGGTAAGGTTATTATTAAACTATTATGATTTATGTGAAATCTGTTACGGTGTTTCATGAATTGAAGATTTCAGACTCCACTAGTGAGTTGTGTGCTATTAAGTTAAGCGTTCAGGGCATTTCACTTGCCATAATTAGACCTACTGGATATATAGATATATTTCTGGATTAAATATTTGATATTATTCAGAAATGTTCCGGAAGGGTTGGGTATATATTTCTATATGGTGACTTGAACATGGACTATTTGAAGAACTGTTTGAAGAAACGGCTCTTTGATGATTTTGTAATATCTTTTATTTTGAAAGTTACATAATTTGAGCCCACAAGAGTATTTACGAAAATTTCTGGTAATACATCTGTTTCACAGCATGATTATATTGCAACAGATGCTGACCTGAAATTTTGTATGAGTAAAGTTTATGAGATAGTTTTCAAGGACCACAAAGCATGTAAATTAGAATATTATTTTAATAATCCCCTAGAGTATAAGCAAAAAGCTGAAGTTGGAAAATTTAGTGATTATTCTTTGCATAACTTGAGTTGACTTGCCATGCATATTTGCAACGTTGACTTTTATTTAGTTTATGCTAATTCTAAAGTAAATATATGCTTTGAAATTTTTTTTTATATAGTTAGATGTCCGATCTATGGTCAAGAAGGAAGGTGAATCATACTTTTTCCTCTGGTCATAGGTGGATATCACCAGAAATTCAAAAGGCTGGTCTAGAACTGATCTAAATTGGACCGCAAACAATTTGAAATCAGTTGATTATAAAAGATCTAAGGGGAATTATGAGAATCTGCTGAAGGATACTAAGCTTATATATCACAAAAGTTTCATTGATGCATCAGGTAGCATGGGTAGAACAATCTGGGAATTTGTTAATCTTCAGACTAACCAAAAGAGCTTGACAAGACCTTACATCAAACTTAATATTGATGGATTAGTTATCTCAGATACGGATAAAGTTGTCACTGCTTTTGGAGAAGATTTCCTCACTATAAACGCAAAAAGCTTATGTGAACATTACATCAAATAGAGATCATAAATTTATACTGTGTCTGAAACGCAAAACTGTAGTTTCTTTTCTTTCCTGTTATTATGTTCAATTATTGTCCAATTTCAAATCTTAAAATATTCTCCAATTTCTTCGAAAGAATAAATTTCAATCGAATGGTAACTTTCTTGACTAAGTTTGATATGATTACAGTCAGTCAACATGGTTTCAGATCAAAGCGATCTACACAAACTTATTTTGTTTTATTGAATTTGTTTACAAATTAGATGAAGGTCTCATATGGCAGTTTTAATAACATTAAATTGACTAGAAATGTCAAACAATCCAAAAAGCTGGTGTTCTCCTTATTAGTACGATTAGAGCCATATGTAGTCAGACTACCTGGGAGATTTAACATAGATTCCTTTAAACTATAAATAGTTAATTCTTCCCTTTTGCATTGTTAGCCCTTCATTTCAATGAAGAATTATTATTGTGTTGTTATTTTGGGTGTTACATTATATTAAATTTTGTAATTTGATATATTTAATATTTTCATTTCATGATTATTGTATTTAATTATATATACCTACCTTCATCAAAAGTTGCATTTATTATATGCGCTAATGGTTCCTCAATATGATTCCCAACCCTTTTTACTATAACTCCAGGAATTTCATCTGGTCCACTGAACCATTTGTTGTCAAACGACTTTATTACCGATCTTACTTCACTTGTGTCGGTCGGTAGTAGGCACATTGTACTTTCCGTGTTCCTTTTGAAATGTATATTGCTTATGTTCACCTTTCTTCTAATGGAGCTACCTAGACCGACAAAGTGCGATTTAAATAAATTCGCTATAACTTCTGAGTCTGAGGTAATATTGTCATTATTTTCTATTATCATACCGTTATTACCTTTTCTCTTTTTTTACCTTGTTATTTTGTAATTCCCACGTGTTCTTCACCACGTTATTATTATATTTTGTTGATAATGTTATCATTTTCTAATTTTTTTGATTTTCTTATTTCAACTTGATACTCCGAGGACATTCTCTTATATTTTTGTTTCAATTCATCACTGTTCGTGATCTTCATTAACCAATGCATATCTTTTAGTTCTTGTGATTTAATCCGTAGGTCAAGTATCCCTTTTTTACTTCAGATATTAATTGTAGACAAAATTTCATTTCGATTGATGTGCATTGTCCTATACTTAAAATTGATAGTTTTCAAGTTAAAAGTCGCTTATTTTAAATAGGACACACTATATGTTATCACATTTTTTTATTCTACTCAAGATTCTAGACAGATTTTATGTATCATGTCCAATATGCAATGTATGCAAGCCCAAATATAATTATCAATTGTTTCTATAAGGAAGCCCTTATCACTTACTTTGGGTTGGATTCTTGTTAAAAAGTACCTACTTTAATAGATTTTGTATTATATTTGGATAACTAATCATACTTGATTGAGAAATCTGACAAAAATCAATTTTTTCAAATGGAAACAACCCATTTTTCTAATTTTGTAGTATTCAGCATAAAAAACTAAGGTAACTTTGTTTGAGGTTATATTGTACCTAAAATCTTTAGTTTTCGAAATTAAGCCAATTTATATGGCGATTTTGCATTTAATCGTTAAACAATTAGATCTAGGATAGCCACGATCGTATTTGACATTTCAAATCATCGTAATGGCACCCCGGTTAAATTATACAAACGAAGATTATTTAAACTTATTTATTATTTATGGACAATGTGATGAAGTTATTTCAAGAACATGTGATACATTTGTAACACGATATCCTCAAAAACATAAACCATAACCAAATACTATTAGACGAATTATAGAAAACTTTAAGAACTTTCGATCCGTCAAGGCAAAACTTTACAAAAACAAACCAGTTATTAACATTGAAAATATTTAAATAGGAATTTCGGGATATTTTGTAGCATATCCAACAAAATCTTCAAGGCAAGTAGCATTAGAATCAGGCTTATCTAAATCATCAGTTCTAAGAATTTTATGAAACTAGAGCACTAAAAAGTACAAATAAAACTGAAAATAAAGTTGAGGGAATACATAAAACTACGGAAGCTAGTTAATTGACAAGTAGTGAGACATAAAATTGATATAGTTAGAAAGTTTAAAACAGTGACTTCCCCAAAGCTCAATAGAACGACACAGTTTTCAGCGAAAAACAACACTTTTCTTCTCGAAGCTGAAATTAAAGGCAATTTGACATAATATGAAAATGCATCTATCCTTGAAAAATTTGCCTCTCAAAATAAAACTAAAATAAGCTATCTGAAAAATTATCGTCTTTAGCAAAACGTGTCCAAAGTAACATGTCACACCAGCGCTAGAAAATTCCTCTTTTCTGTGGCAATCCGTAGCAAAAGATGCCAAAGTTAGACTTTTGTCAGGATCCAAACAATGTTTTCTTTTTTAAATTAGTATATTATTTCACGTACGAGTTATTATGTTATGATTTTCAATCTGTACGGCACGTAATTAACTCATATCTGTATTTGTAGAAATCGAATGATTAATGATAAAATTGTTGCATCCTTTTTTATTACAGGGGCTCTCACTCTGTCAAGATGGAAATAAATGAGAATTACAGTAGCAAATCTGAATGTACCAAGACAAAAAAAAAAGACGAAAATGAAATGATCTCAATACAAATGGAGCCATTCCCACGAAAATGTGAATTATCGAAAAACTTTGATTCACACAAATATGAACTATGCGATAACATCTCGTCACAGAAAGGGTCCGTTCAACAGCATATGAAATCGCCCTTTTTTAAACTCAAAAATCGTAAATGTGACTTATGCGATTACAGTTCATCAGTGAAAGAGGACCTTTGGAAGCATATAAAATCGGTTCACTTGAAACTGAAAAATCTTAAATGTTACTTATGCGATTACAGGACATCAATTAAATTGAACCTTCAACAGCATATAAAATCGTCTCATTTGAAATTCAAAGATTTTAAATGCAACTTATGTAATCACAGCTCGTCACGGAAAGGGGCCCTCCAAATGCATATGGAATCAGTCCATCTAAAAGTCAAGAATTTTAAATGTAACTTATGCCTGTACAGCTCGTCTTCGAAAAGGAACCTTGAGATGCACATAAAATCGGTTCACTTGAAACTCAAAGATCATAAATGTGAAGTATGCGATTACAGCGCACCATCGAGATCTAAACTCCAGATGCATATGAAATCGGTACATTTGAAAATAAAAGACCATAAATGTAACCTATGCGATTACAGCTCGTCATCGAAAGATTATATTCAAAAGCATATGAACTCGGTTCACTTGAAGCTGAAGAATTTTAAATGTAACTTATGCCTGTACAGCTCGTCTTCGAAAAGGAACCTTGAGATGCACATAAAATCGGTTCACTTGAAACTCAAAGATCATAAATGTGAAGTATGCGATTACAGCGCACCATCGAGATCTAAACTCCAGATGCATATGAAATCGGTACATTTGAAAATAAAAGACCATAAATGTAACCTATGCGATTACAGCTCGTCAAAGAAAGGTACCCTCCAGATGCATATAAAATCGATACATTTGAAACAGAAAGATCATAAATGTGAATTATGCGATTACAGGTCGTCAGTAAAAAATTCCCTACAACTGCATATGAAATCGTTCCATTTGAAACTCAAAGATCATAAATGTGAACTATGCGATTACAGCTCGTCATGGAAAAGTGCCCTGCAACAGCATATGAAATCGTATCATTTGAAAATCAAAGCTCATAAATGTAACTTATGCGATTACAGCGCATCACAGAAAGGTGGCCTAGACCGGCATATGAAATCAGTACATTTGAAACTCAAAGATTTTATTTGTGAATTATGCGATTATAGCTCGTCATGGAAAAAATCCCTTAAAAACCATATAAAATTCGTTCATTTGAAAATCAAAGCTCATAAATGTAACTTATGCGATTACAGCTCGTCATGGAGTAGTTACCTCGACAAGCATATGAAAGCAGTACATTTGAAACTCAAAGATCGTAAATGTTCCTTATGCGATTACAGCTCGTCATGGAAAAGTGGCATCGACAAGCATATGAAATCAGTACATTTGAAACTCGAAGATCGTAAATGTTCCTTATGTGATTACAGCTCGTCACTGAGAAAATCCCTTCAATACCATATGAAATACGTTCATTTAAAAATCAAAGCTCATAAATGTAACTTTACATGCTTTAACTGCAATTACAGCTCGTCATCGAAAGGTCACCTTGTCAAGCATATGAAAGCAGTACATTTGAAACTCAAAGATCATAAATGTTCCTTATGTGATTACAGATCGTCACGGAAAACGTACCTTAAGATTCACATAAAATCGGTTCACTTTTAACTCAAATATCATAAATGTGACATATGCGATTTCAGCTCATCACACGAATGTGAAGAGCATATGAAATCTGTCCACTTAAAACTCAAAAATCATAAACGTCAATTATGCGATTACAGCTCGTCAAAAAAGGATACCCTTCACTGCATAAGAAACAGTGGAAAGTGAAAATTACTGTGAAGTAGTTTTCGTGAGTAGCGACACATGTTAATTTTACATTGAATATTACTACATAGTCCATAACTTTAAAGGAATTACAAAGCAGCAACGATGTCATAGTTACTTTTAACGCTACCATAAAGTAATAAGAACTCTGAAGTGATATAGGAATAACAAGACAAAGTCACTGACACTAGGGAATATAACTTTAAAGTCTGTGCTACTTAAAACTTATTTTCCATAGTAATAGTCACGTTCAATAAACTTTAAGAGCTACTTAGATAAATACTGAAACTTTCAAGTTCCAAATTATAGTGATAATAACTACAGAAATACTTAAAATGTCCAAATAAAAGTAGGAAAACCTAGAAAATCGTTTCTTAGTGATAATTACGTAACGACAACCTATTCGAAGTTCCGAACTAGGTTTATGCTATTTTGATGCTGATTGGGTGTTGAAACACCTTCCGGAGTACTCAGTACACTAATTACTGCTTTGCAATTACATTGGAAAGTATTTGTTGGGGCTCCAGATTAATAAAAATTAACAAATAGTCAATTTTCTTAATTATCTTTATTATTTAAATTCAATGAACTTTGTTGTTTTTCTTGACTTTATACAATTTGTTGAAAAATACTCTCATTTATAGGTTAACATTGTAAATTATTTTCATTAATTGTAATATCACATTGTCAAAGATTTTTATTTTTGAGATATATCAGAGCTGCTTCAACATTATCACGAATTACAATAAAATCTTTATATCCTTCACCATCATCTCTTCTAACAACAATATATTTTGAAGTAGTATTTATTATTATTTATTTATTAATGCCAATATACAAATAGTATATTATTCAACGAGCACAAAATGATTGCTATTTTTCACGAGGGTGAAGTTTGCGACACGAGCTGCAAGCAAGTGTCGCAATTCACCCGAGTGAAAAATTGTAATTTTGTGCGAGTAGAATACTATACTTTGTCCACGACTTCCTCGAAAAAATTAGTAATAATCTGCATTTTCAACAATAAAAATAGTTATCAAAAGCGTTGACATAACATCAATGAGGTTGGCCATCCTGGTATGTCGTAAATATGGTGACAACTGATGCAGGATGCTGTCATTAAAATGACATTTACATCAATGACTTTAACCTTTGTTATGATTTTACTTATTGAATGTTATTGTGCAACAAGCATTATCAAGCAACATGTGTACTATGGATTACGGTGAGTGGAGTAAAGACATTTCACGATTCCAAGCATTCAGTTTTGGCAGTGCGGAGAAGTTTTTTATTTCAAAATCATGGACTTGTAGACAAAGTAGTCGTGGCTACAAATTCTTTGCCGAAAGTTATATCCACGATGTGTTTGCATACAAAAATGATTCTATAATCAAAGTGAAATGCTAAGGAAGCCAGAAGAAGAGTGAAAGACCACATAGACCTCATTTACAGTTCTCCCCTTCGATGGATGCTACTAACAGGATTACGCTGGGCAGAATTTGTCGAATATATAGCAAAAACGCAGGAAATGGCTCAAGAGAGAATTCACTTTGATCCACTCTTTTGTGAAGAAATGCATAAGAAATTAAGTGATGTTTACCATAAGCATATGGAAGAAACAGTATTGATTCATTGTTCTTAGTCTAAAAGGCCTTCAAGTTTAAAATCTTTATGAATATCTATTGTTGATATTTGAAAGCTTGTGTCAATTTATTGCTAGTCTCAAGTGATAGTTATTATTTTTAGAGTTATGTTAGTTTTAAGATCATGATTTCTTATTTTTGTATTTTACTGAGGTTACACATTTTACAATAAATGAATATACGTTTCTAAAAAATTATCACTTTATTTGTACATATCACAACAATTTTAGTGATTTTCTAATAACCAGATTGATTTGAGGAATAAAAGTTAATTTAATGTCAAAAACAATCCCTAGATCTTCCATTTCTTATATTGATTGTAAATTTTGGTTTTTAAGTTTATACTGATAATCCACTGAATCAGAGATTTTCTGAAAGTACAAGAAAAAGTTCAGAAAACCTTTTAAAAAGTATTTTAATAACTGCTAATGTCACATGTTGTTATCAGTAAGTTAAGTAGCTGAAGATTCATGTCACGATTGGTTCTCCAAAATCAAATGCTCCGAGTTTGGTAATAAAATGATTTGATTTATACTATCGAACGCCTTTCAAAAATCAGTATAAATAGCCAATCTAGTATTTATTATCTACAGCATTTGTGATCAACTTAGTGTAAATAATCAATCTTACATGAATTTGCTGTGAGAAAATCCAATAGTTTTGAAATTTCTAAAGTTACAAATAGCTGTTTGTAAGCAACGTTTTTTCCTTTTCTTTATACAACACAGAAGTTTAAATAAATTAACTCAGTGTAATAAAGCACAATTTATTTATTATCTATGGGGAAGCCCAACTTTACAAATTAACATAACAATAGTTACCTTACAAACTGAACCTACTTATAGCTAAACTAATAAAAATGACAATGAAAGATATTACATATTAAAATAATACCAAAATGAAACCACCATTAAAATGTGAGAAGATAGTAACAGATAAATGGCAGAAAAAAACACTATCCCATTTGCCTTCTCTGGTATGCAAATTCAGAAATACGAAGAAAATATAATTTGGTGAACACTGTAATTTATCGTGGTAGACTAATAGTTTGCCCTTTTACACTTGTATAGATTTTCTAAACAGTAAAAAAATAGATTTCCTTCAGAAAAATGACATTCAAGCAATATTTACAGATGCATATTCCAGTATTGATCTGAGTAAAGCAAAAAATGGTGTTTATGTTGTTTGAACTGAAAACTCATTAGATGAGTGAATGATATATACAGTTTAAATCAACAATATTTGAATGTTTTCATTTACAGAACAACGACGTCAGTAGGTACATTATTATCATAGTCATTCTTATTTTCTTGTATTAAACCATACCTGAAATTGCACAACAGGACACACACTGTGTAAATTTGTTCTATTGTACCTAAACTGGCAATAGGTATGGGTGAACACAATATTTTGTATGTTTGTATGATTTCTTCATTGAGATATGAAATTTCGTTCCTTAATATATCTATGGTTTTCGAACAGGAGCTTTTGCAGGTGTCTGATTTTATGTTGTCACTACTCGTTTCACTTCTAATATTTTTGTGAGAGGTTGACTTTTGCAAGAGAAGGCTGCGACTTGATGTTGATATTGTCAATTCGTCCCCAGCTTTGGCATTCTCTTTCGATATTCAAGTCATGTTCATTGGAGAATGGTTGGCTGCTTTTATTTGTGAATACCTGAAGAAGAAAATAACATTTCAACACAAAAAAATGTATTATCATAGATACACAAACAAGCATATTTGAATACACATAAAAATAAAAATCACAAGCATATTTAAATACACATAGAAATCACATGTAATTTGACGTATATAAAACATATATATGTGCTGTAGAAACAGATTTCCAATAAAATTTTCTTTAGTGTTCTCTTGAACTTTGCATAGTTCAGATTCTTATAGTTGAAAGGTAGCTTATTATATAATTTAATGGCAATATAATTAAAATGATTTTGTGTTTTTTCCGAGGAAAATTTGGAAAGGGTATAGTTATCACGTTTCCTTGTATGATGTTCATGGAAAGATGTGTGTTGGAGAAATTTTTCCTAGTGTTTGTGAAAATAGGTGAGACACTGCAGAATGTAACAACAGGGCAAGGTTGTTGCATACAACGTATAGCTACCTTTTTCAGTGTAGAAGTGAAAGTATTCAACTGATCTTCAGCATGACTTTGCTCTTTTGATAAATTGCTGCATGCAGGAGTACAAGCATTCACATTAGTATGGTCTTCGCTCCTATTCCTGCTTCGGTTTGACCACGACATCGACACTTCTTTTAAAGGATGCTACGACAATAATACACAATTATTTAAACATTCCAGCAATAATATCAAATAAATACCGTGAATCTTGAAAGTTTGGTGTTTCTAGATAGTTTCAACTGCTTCATGATGTGGAACATGTTCCATTTGCTCGTATGTGTCCATGGCAACCTAAAACGAAATTATTTCATTGATTGCAACTATATTAACCAGAGCACAGATCTAATATTACCGTGGATGATGCAGTGGGCAAATCTTGTCGCTGCAGTACAGTAATGCTCTAATCTAAAAGCATTCGGGATAGCACATTTCTTCAATTTTCTAATATTGCCCCCTATTATGAAATCGTCATTTGTGAAGTGGCGCGAACAAACCTATAACAAAGAAGGTATGAATGGATGGATGGATGTAGGCACTTTTATTTACCCGTGATTTTGCGCCCTAGTTCAGAGTTTGAAGCCCAATCGCCTGTAACCATTTTTCCTGCATTATGGTTCCTTGTTTAGGGAAGCAATGAAATGAGATTCTACTGCTTTTATCGTACCGTGACCATCACTCGGTAACAAACACAACATCGTTGAGGCATACTAAAACTTTTATTTTCAAAAACTCTAAAAACGAATAGCATCCAGCATGCCGTCGACAGCAGAAAAAAATGTCAATTGTCACTGATTCAAGGCCGGGAATTTTGACGACCAATAAGATTCATTTTTTCGCCACAAGTGACGCGCGCAATTTTCACCTGCACAGGTAATTCTGGAAAGGTCCATAGAGTATTTCGACCCTGCTTTTTTGCAGCTGCAGGCGTTTCCAAGCCGTTTTCGGCAGTTGCAGTATAACCTTACTTATCCCAAATAAAACTTCGTACAATTTTGTAAAAAAATTTCTAATTAGAATTTTAGAACCTCGTAGTTTGATTAGTAAAATAACAGATTATCTTCAAGTAAATCATTCAATTAATGGAAAACAATCATTAAGGTCAGGCTTTAGAATATCAAATAAGGAGAATAAGAATTTAAAATTAAATTCTCTAGAATCTTCACAAACCAATAAATTCAAATATTCAGCTCACCGCCTCATGGGTCAGATAGAGGTTGTATTTAAATATCTAAAGAATTAAACCATTGTTCAATCAGCATCTTATAAAGAAGCTGTAATTCGAAAACCTAGTCATGCTTTTTTAACAAATATATGTGAACATGGTTATCAATATTGTTTCAGTTTAGATTCTAAAATCAGAATTATAAAAGTTTTATTTTATTAAAGATTCGAAATACATAAATACACAATAAATAACTTCGATAAAATAACTGTAATACAAAGAAGAATTCAATTTTTGAAAGTATTCTGACAATTCAGAAAAAAATTTGAATAGGAAAAACAACAACAGTTTAGTTACATATACTACTAATTATTCTACAAAACAATAAAAATTTGATAAAGAAAACAAAGTACGAACTGAGGAGTTAACAATGCAGTCAATATAATTGTTTCTAAAAAGATAATGACAATATTCAGGAACCATCGAAACGAAAATATTCATCGTAACTCTAACAATAGGAATCTGAACGGGACTTTCTCTGAAACATTTTATTATTCAACATATTTAGTAACTTTTTGACATAATCAATCGTTTCTATTTTCTTAGGTTTCACTCTCTCATTAGCCTCCTTGATTTCGTAGGCTTTAATCCAGAAGTTATGTATTTCGTCCTTAAAAGTGGAGTGATACACGAAAAGGTCTTCTTGAGACATTTTTTCAATCTGATTTTCCATGTCTTTCAATCTAGAGTCCATAGCTTTTAGGGCTAATATGCCACTGCAGTCTTCCACTATCGGTTTCACCAGGACCGTCTCATCCATTTTTTCAATTTCTTGTATCGGTACTTTTGTATCATCATTGAAGTTGGTATGCGTTGATATTTCGGTCGGGTTTTCCTTATCTTCATCTAATTTTTCAATTGCAATATCTGTATCATTGTTTACAGGTAGAGTTGTACTTATCACTACTGTGTTTCTTCTCAATTTCTTCTCGTCTGACAGTTTTACAACGTCCTTTTTTCTGAACGTTAAATTTGTTAAACTTCTGGAATGTCTGATTTTTTTCAAATCGTCTGTTTTCAAATTGTCCTTACTTTTCGATAAACTCATTCTTCTGAATGATCTTCTGAATTTTGACATCTTGCTACCTGTGTGGCCCATTTCCTGAAAATATACAATGGGTATAATAAATTATTTATGAATTTATGCACACGCCAAAAAAACTAGAGCTTGTATTTCTAAGAGCCGTTAAAATAATTGAAATATCAAATTAAAATATTTTTCAATTAGTGTTTTCCAGTTTTAATTTATTCAAAGTAGATGTTTTTTAAATAAATAGTTCGACGATCAGGAAATTTTAAATAAATTGATCAACACTTTGTTATTTATTGTTTTATTTTCAAAACCATTATTTGGTGTACATTGATAGTTGCAGTATTGAAATTCCATGAGGCACGACAGAAAAAATTCTGGAAAATTCTACAATTTGAAATGAAAATTAATAGCATACAAATATTCTGAAATATCTACTACCTGAAGCATTTAACAAGCATTAGCTATATCAATGAAATTTGTAATTGTACCAAATCTAAACACGTTTCAAAGTGATGAAAAAAATCATTATTCATATTAGCGTTTATGTATTACTTCGAGAGCAGATTTAAATGATATGAATTAAAGATCTTTTTAGGACAGAAAACTTCGTTCAGAATTTAGTAGAACCAATAACAATATTCTCAATAAATTCGATGGACGATGAATCAACTCTGTGGTAGTTCATATTTATATTAAAAAAATTAAATAATAAGAAAATAACTTGTCTAAAAACCACAAAATGAAAATAACTTTTTATTCGACTAGTTTCGCCTGTTACAGCATTATCAAGACTGAATACATAATTGTATAATTAATATAAATTATGTATTCAGTCTTGATAATGCTGTAACAGGCGAAACTAGTCGAATAAAAAGTTATTTTCATTTTGGGGTTTTTAGACAAGTTATTTTCTTATTATTTAATTTTTTTAATAACAATATTCTCCTTGAGACCATGTCCAATTTAACATTTTCTGGTAACAATGAATAACTATATTATCACAACTACACATATATATATATATATATATATATATATATATATATATATATATATATATATATATATATATATATATATATATATATATATATATATATATATATATATATATATATATATATATATATATATATATATATATATTTAAATTCTTGATTTTTACCTGTTTATCGTATTCATTCCAAGAGATATCAATTATTACACTATACAGATACAGTTTTGTGACAACTACCGACAAACATTCTGTTGATAGAGATGGAAACTCTTTTAAACAGTCCTATGATTTTTAATATGTAATTTTATAAATAAAACTATATATATATATAAATATATATATATATATAGTATATATATATATATATATACCTATATATATATATATATATATATATATATATATATATATATATATATATATTAATATATATATATATATATATACCTATATATATATATATATATATATATATATATATATATATATATATATATATATATATATATATATAGAGTGATTGGTGAATATTTTATTCCACTAGTGAATTGAAAAAAATTTAATTCACTCAGTGGATAAACGTCAACTTACCCTTGTTGCCATGGGTTGAATATTGTCGTCTTTAAACGTCAAAATGGGATAAAAATATTTACTCTATTTAATTTTTTTTATCTGGTGGGACTTTATTGTTGTATGAAAAAAAAATTTTCATGACTATCTATTGATATTGGGTGTTTTTTTTGTGATTGTTGAGTGTTTGTTTTCGAATTTTGAGTTCCTTCTCATATCTTTGTCATGAATTAATATTTTTTTATGAACTTTTGGTCATACTTATTTAAGGGCACGCTGAATCCAGTGTCATGGTAATTTTTTGAATAAAAAAATCGCTTATGAAAAATCTCGAATTTTGACTAAGAAAAAATATATATATATTTCAAATTTTGTCCCAAGGTAGTAAAAAAAAAGGTTGTTGAAATCTTTAAACTTACAATTTTACAGGGGTATTTTCATTAAAAATGGGTCACACTGTATATATATATATATATATATATATATATATATATATATATATATATATATATATATATATATATATATGTAGCGTTAAAGTGGGGACAACTACATCGAATGAATTCACAATAAATAATGAATTGAGGCAAGACATGTGTAAGAAAAGAGTACACGCACGTGGTGATAAGTAGTAAGAAGTAATGATCAAACAAAGATCTGAACTGTTCGGAAGGTAACAAGAGACTAACTTTATTGAGGAAGTTACAAGAACTAACTTAACCTAAAAGCTTACTTAAATAGATAATAGATGGCGTTAGAGGTAACATTATATATTTTTGATATAACTCTAACAACATGCCACCAAGCTAGTTAGTCGAGTATGTTAGGTACGCTGGCTAGTATTTGGGAGGTCTCGGGTTCAAACCCCGGGGCCGACTGGTCTGCCATGAGTTTTTCTCAGAGGTTTCCTCATGGTAATGTAAGTCACTGCTTGCAAACTTATAAGGCGAATGCTGGGCCAGTATTAATCCTCTGAACCCTACCCACACTTCCTATGTTCCATAAATATCCCGTCTCACCTATCCTTAATGCACTTGTACATACAAGTGTATCCTCTGATCTGGCTGAAGGAGTTAATCCCAAACTCAAGCTGCCCGCCTCCCTGACACATACTTCAGGGAGGAATGAAACACGTGTGTTTCCTTTCCTTTTTTTTTTTCCAACATGCCTCGTGTGCTCTTTGATATTGGCCAGAAGGAGACAATAAGGTCAACACCAATAATCCCAGAAGTTTCTACAGCAAACGGACCTAATCTGCTAATAACAAGTGCAGATGATATTGATACAACGGAGTAAGGTTGAAACAAGCAAAGTAAGGCTGAAAATAAATGAGAAAATGCCAAAGTGTATGTATGTAAGCAGGAGCTTTGACAACAGGGGCATAATGGATCAAAATTTAACAATAGGGAAAACATAATAAGCGATACGCCCCCTGTCGGTGTCGAATATTACTAGAGCATGGGAGATAGATTGCTTTGTTTACATCTGTTTACGTGTATTTTATATGAGAAGTTGTTGAGTTTTAATTGTATTTTGGATCGTTTACAAACGTTCAGGAAGAGATGAATCACTATTGTTGTGTATTCTATTGTTCATATTGGGCAAAAAAAAAACCGAATATAGCTTACATGCCTTTCCGAAAGCTGGACAATTCAAAGTTGCATTCCAAACAAAGTTGGGAAACAAGGAAATGATGGACAGAAGAAAGGTGTGGATTCATAACTTTAAGATTGAAAAAAAATGTCTGAACATAAGAGAGTTGTTCTTTACAGTTTACTGAGAATAATTATTTTCCCTGCAGTAAGTTTGTGGATTTTTCCATATAGAATTATACCAACTAATGATGTGCAATTTTCAGCAAACCGAAAACGTAGAGTTTTTGAAGTCCAATGCTATTCTAACGAAAAATCTTCCACTTTTATCGGAATCTGAACCTGGGCCATCATCCAGAGATTCTAGATTATTGTATTTTCTTTCATGTAACAACCAGAGATACTATTAAAATAATAATAACAAATGATGTTTATTAGCACAACCAAAATAACAGTTTATCATAACATCAAGAATATGAAATAAATCTGGACTCTATAGCTAGGTAAAAACTAAAATATTCAACTATATAATCAGGAAAACAGAGATTCTATCAAAAAAACCAGACTCTATGAAGCCCACCGTGCTTTTAGGATAGCTGTTATACGTCAGGAAAATTAAAAAAATATAATAACTTATTACGTTCAAACCATTAAAGCAGATTATTCACATTAATTCTTCTTTTATTTCATGTTGTTTCTTTCAGTTTAGCTGGTAAGTACTTAGTTTTGTCCATTATACTCAAAAATTCTTCAGTTCGTAATGAAAGTAGACATGTCAGAGATGTTTTCTTGAAACTTTTGAAAGTTTTTTTATTTTTTAAATAAATAGGTATATATACACCTTTGAATGAGTAAAGTCCTTTAAATATTCTCACCGATGACAACAACATATCAGAGGAGATCAAAGCACGAATACAAGGAGCCAATAGGTACATATTCCCCTCAAATAATATGATAAAATCTCAATACCCAACTAGACGCTCCAAGTCTATTAATCGACCATGAAGAAAATTTTTTATCCTACAGTTTACCATTTTCTTATTGGTTAATAATTAGGTAAGGCAGTATTGTATTTATTACCAGTTTTTTTAAAAATATACAAAATACATTGCTTAAACACTAATATAAATAGTATATCCTCACAGAGGTAATCGAAGTTACCTGTGCGTGAGGCCGGTAATTAAATCTAAACTAAAAAATAATATAATTAACTCTATAAGTAACTTAAAAAACAAGGCTTTAAATATTTTCTAAAAACCTTTTTTCGTTTGTATTACAGTCGTCACCTGATGCGCAATCAAATATTATTACGTCTAATATATTCTTTTAGCTGCTTTTTTCTTTTAATTTCATTTTCAATATTTTTTAGTTCATTAGGTAATGCATTAAAGACTAGGATTGCTTTGATATAAGATCTTTTTTTACTTATTTTTAATGTTCTTTTTGGCAATTGTATAGATTTATTTCTAGTTGCACTTGTTGATTTTGAACATAATTCTGATAAAGTTACATAATGATATAGTAGAGATTCAAGTGAAAATTGTTGTTCTATTGTGCAAGGTTGATTTTCATATATGAAATTTTTTTTGTTGATTATTTTTAAAATTCTATTCTGCCTTCTTTGCAGCAAAGAGATTTGCGTGGAATAAGCTCCACCCCAAGCTATTATACCATAGTTGAGCACACTATTAAATAAAGCGTAATAGACTATCATTAACGTTTCATGTTGCATTATTTTTGATAACTTAAAAAATATAAAAACCAAATATTTTATTTTGTTTAATATATAGTTAACATGCAAATTCCAACTCAACCTATAGTCTACTATTAGACCCAGATATTTACAACTTTCAACTCTCTTAACTACTTGATTACTTATTTTAACGTGCAATCTTTCAGGTACACTATCACAATAATTTCCAAAAGTTACAAATACAGTTTTATCAATATTCAACGACAATTTACAATTGTCTATCAACATTTTTTTAGAGAATGAAAAACATCAATAGTTACTAACAAAACAGGAATCGAAGATATTTTTATTTTCACCTTCATCAGAATAATTTTTTTTTCTACCGTTTCAAGTAAAACATCAGAGGTAATAATATTTAGGAACTCATGTTTTTAGTTCCTTCTAAATTCGATACCAGGATATACCGTTGCTCATTAATCAATCAAACGTTATTTCTTCACGAAACTCGTACAAATATGTAGCCATTAAGCTGTTGTAACAGTTCACAACTAATTAAATTGTTTTACTGTGAGAACGATTGCTCTTTTGTTGATTGATTTATAGCTGAATACAGTAAATGAGTAAAGAAAGGTGAAAACTATATTACGTTATCTTATTTCGCTTTGTTGTGAAAAAATTAAGATTAAACTTGTATACGAATGATAACATTGACAATATGATTATGAATAATGAACTAAATCTTAACTTTACAAGAATTTTGAACGAACAACAAATATTTCGCATTGAATACTATGAGATAGCGAAAATAATAATATAAAAGACTCTGAATATTCTAATTTTACAAAGTTTGATACTCGCAGACTACATAGTAGAATACTTTACTTAAATATAAACTAAAATATTTAAACAAGATGAAAGTTCGTTTGGAAACGTTTCGTCTTTAACTAAGAGGGGCATCTTCAGTTGCGACGCGATCTTCGGCGTAGCTGTGTACTATATGAAGGTTCTGGAATTTTGCATGAATTGTTCCAGATAAAGAGAGAAAGCCCGCAGCTACGCCGAAGACTTAGTCCTTTTTGTACAACGTACAAATTTTCTCTCGTTTATTGGCTGTCAATAGGTATACATTTCATTGAATTTTCTGCATATTCTTGCTATTATTTGGTCACATTGACCATGTACAATAAATAACTTCATTAAAACTTCATGAGAATAGTTATTGCCTTCCATTTTGATTGTTTTCAAATCAAATTTTCGTTAATAAATGCGCGAACGTTTTATTGTTGATGGACTAATTGCCAAATTTTCATAATGACATCTTTCTTGACATTTCATAGCTACCTAAAAGCTAAAATATGGCTAAATAATCCGATTTTTATAGAAACTTGCTTTTATTTCGGAAACCTGACTTTTTAGGTATAGAAACATGATATATCATTTGAAAGAGATTTCAATTTTCTTTCGAGATATTTAATAATATACAGGGTATACATTTGAAAAAATGCACTTTTTACTAATTTTGTATTTATCGTTAAAATCGCAAATTTTGAAGGACCCTTTATAATGGAGAACAAAGTCCTTAGAATATTCCTAATACGTCGGAACTTGGTAAACTACACCTTAAATTTCAGCGTCCTATGAATCTGAAATCTGAATACCTTAGTGCTGAACATTTAATTGAAGCTATGTTTTGCACAAAAAAATAAGGAAACCATTTGATTTATCGAAAACCTCTGGAGATAGGTATAGGGAAGTATCATACAAAAACACTCTCAAAAACGATTTTTGAGATTCACCAAGCCTGTTATTGCTAATAATTATCAAAAAGTTATATATATATATATATATATATATATATATATATATATATATATATATATATATATATATATATATATATATATATATATATATATATATATATATATATATATATATATATATATATATATATATATATATAGATTTAATTAAATAATTTGCAATTAAAAGAGCAAGAAAAGTTGGTTTCAATAATTAAAATGTATGCACCTCAGTATAGTTCACTAGTTTAATTTATATTTATAACTTATAAAGCAAGTTTGAAGTGATAATAGAGAAAAAAGATCAATACAAAATTATGTATACGTATAGGCAGTGACGCACCCATGGGGGTAGTCATGGGGCTGCAGCCCCCCTCCTTCCCCCGAGATTCATAATAGTAACAAAAGAATTGAGATTACTAAGATAATAATTGTAAAATTAGCTCATCTACTAATATAAAATAAGCCCACTGGTCATTATCGGTCATTAGATCTATCATGATGTACCGGATACGGTATGTGCGTTTTTTATTTAAATTTGAGGAGTCAATGTTGTTTCTTAAAATTTTACATGTTGATTTAGCGAATTTTGTACAATAGGTAAATATATGTTTTGTTTCATATGCAACATATATGTGAGTTTATATTTAATGAATAAATTATTTAATTTCTCACTTAAATGTTACATTTTGATTCAGCCAGTAAGGTTAATATCAATGTTATATATATATATTATATAACATTGATATTTTGATGAGAAAGGGAGGCAAATTATATCTTGCACCCGGGAGACACATACCCTTGGATCCGCCCTATATTTATATGTATATATACTACTCTTCAGAGTCAACAGTTGACTCTGAAGAGTAGGCAGATTGAGACTTCAGAGTTGACAGGAAGCAATACGGTTAGTGGAGTAGGCAGGTTGAGACCACGCAATCGTATTGTTTCCGATTCCTCCTAAATTCGATTCGTGGAGTAGGCAGATTGAGGCCACGAGTCTGAATTATTTCCCTTCTAATTCTCCTGAAGATGGCTTCGCAAAAGGAGCCGAAACGTCGAGATTTTTCAAATCTTTTACGCGGTTCATTCCGTGAACCAAGTTTTTCATATATATATATATATATATATATATATATATATATATATATATATATATATATATATATAGGGGTTATATTTAAGTAATCATCAATTCTCTTATTCTCTATCCACATTTTTGATTCTACGGAATAGTAATATCATTTTTCAGTATAATGTTACGGTTTTCGAGACATTAAGAATTTTAAAAAAATTCAGTTCCAGCTATTGATGAATTTTCTAATATTTTGCAGATGGCTGAGCATTTGACAATAATTATAATAAATTTTGCACTATTGTACAAAATGCTTGACTGAACTTAGACCAACTAGTTAAGTCATGCTTCTTCACACAGACAACCAAAAATTGTTATTCAAAAATTGAAAAAAAAAACTCTTTATGTCTTATAAATGAGAACCTCTTATTTTTTTAGTGACTTCGTATTTAGCACCAAAAATAATTGCTACTTTTAACTCGATCGATTGCCTATTCTTAAACCTAATAGTTTATCTCTATTTACCACCTATAAATGGAGATTGTGTTGTGGTGTATGCCCTAGTGGCGCCATGTCTTCTAATTTCATCTCAGAAAGTTGGCAATAATATGCTTACAATCAACAAATTTACTGACCAAATTACGAAAACTCAAGTATATATTTCACTTGATTACATTTAAAACTGACAACAATGTTTAATCAATTAAACTAACAAACCAAGGCCTTCTTTCCTATTGGTCAATACGTCAAACATATACCTAATCTACATTGTCAATAAAAACCCACGTTCAATACAACGCCGTAAAAAGTAATAATAATAATTAAAATTGAATCACGTACCTATATTAATTTTAACCTCACTTACCCGATCTATTATTGCACGTATGCACACTAAACACCGCACTTCTATCAAACAAATAACGCGAGGTTCCTTCAGAACAAATTTTTCTCTACGACCGAGTTCGCACAGCTAAGAATTAAATAATTGTTTATAAACAAAAGAATGCGTTCATTCGACTATGACTGAGATGTGTCGCCTTCGAGAATCTAGGTATTCATGTCAACTATTCACTTGTTTTTAGATTTTAGTTGAATGTTAGAACCAACGATAAAACAATGAGAGTGAAATAGATAAGATACCTAATGATAATGAGGCATCATTTATTATTGGGTTAAACAAGGTGAATCGAATTAAGATGTGAGATATAACTGATAAGAGTCAGAGCAAATTCTGTGGAATTTCCACTCGGCGGGTCCAAACTAAATAAATCATGAATAAAGTTTAAACTTTAAATTTAAAAAAAAACTATATCGCAGCAAACTGCATTAGAAAAGCATCCAGTTTAAAAAATATCTATTCATTCTATTGTGATTTTGTTCAAAATCCAATATATATTTTTTTCTTACTTAGGGGGTCAACCCCCCAACCAATTTATATCGAAATGAATTCCGTCCAAGATATCATACGAAACTACCTATTTACAAATTTTCAATCCTATTGCCACAAAATTGCGCCCTTTATTGTATAAACCATATTTATTTCCCCCTAGGGGGGTCAAACCCCTAACCAATTCAAACCAATCCCATCCTAGATATCATACGATACTACCTAGTTACAAACTTTCAACCCTATTGCGCCCTTTATCGTGTAAACAACGCTAAAATACATAAACTTATACATACATACATATGAACATACACACATATATATATATATATATATATATATATATATATATATATATATATATATATATATATATATATATATATATATATATATATATATATATTGATATTTAAAATAAAAACACTTGGCTTTAAGTTTCACAAATATATTGAATAAAAATTAACAATGAAATGTGTAAACTTGTTTCGGGTAATGGGCCCATTATCAGTCTATATAATGGGCCCATAACCCGAAACTAGTTGACTAATTTCATTGTTAATTTTTATTCAATATATTTGTGAAACTTAAAGCCAAGTGTTTTTATTTTAAATATCAGTATTTAATCATGTTTCACCAAGTGATAAGCGAAACTTCAATATTAGTTATATATATATATATATATATATATATATATATATATATATATATATATATATATATATATATATATATATATATATATATATATATATATATAGAAAACAGAATTCTTCGTGTTAACGATACACGTTCGTGGCAATAAAATGAAGTGAACTAGGACATTTATTTGAAACTAATCAAACAAACCTCCTAGCGGAGCTGGTTATACGAGTTCACGAAACATCGAAATGCTCCATATACCTTAGGATGGTGTATGTTAGAAACATTAAGTTGTTTATCACAATCAATGGAAATGATAGACAGTCTGTTTCGCCCTTATTTGGGGATCATCAGTATCATCCATCCATCGAAAGTGATAACCAACCAAATATTTCCAACGGCGTTATATTTTCTTTCCAGTGACTATATGGCATATAAATATGACACAGCGCCACCAGTCGGAAACAAATGAACCACATCCCACAGATAGAAGAAAACATTTCGGCAACGAGAACTCGTACGTCCTGACACCCGAAGGTGGTTACTATAATCGCTAAGCAAGAGTAAAGTTGATACATCAATTTCGATGTAATTCAACATTCACACTGTTCAAATTCAAAAATTTGGAGCGCTTGTTACTTGCGGCGTGTGTCATATTAAGTGGAATTTAGTTACAAGTTTAATCATGTCATCCTTTGGTTACTGTAGTTGTGTTTACTACTCATTTGCTACAACTTACGCTAGAAATTTGATACAAAAAATGCAAAATTGTTGCCTTAGATACTCATTCAACATAAAACGAAACTCCACATTATAATAATCATAAAATCCTGAAATATAAGTCAGTGTTTCTATGTCAATTTGCAGCTGTTATACATAAAATATTGAGTTCAGAGAGTCCCTCATACTTGAATGAACTTCTGATTAAGAGAGAACTATGTCATTGTGTGAATGTACGTAGTAGTAGTAGTTTTGATATACCATACCATAGGTCATCGAAGTTTGAAAGGGCTTTCTCTTATAGGGCTGTGAAGATTCTAAATGATAATCTGGATCTTTTTAATAACTGTATTAATATCAATACATTCAAAAGGTACCTGAAAAAATGTCTGAATTTTCAGATTGAATGTATACAGTGATTGTTTCGTTTTGGTGGTAGTGGTAGAACAGCTATAGCTGAACTTCCACCTTTTGTACTTATTTTTTATGTAATTCTTAGGTGCAATAAAGATTATTATTATTATTATAATTTCGTGGATTTCAACAAAACCCAATAATTGTTGAATTCAGGTAATAAAGAAAAACATCTTGACCTCCTCGAAATTGTCGAAATAAGTCCCGCCCATAACAGTAAATCACCCATTGTGAACGAACAAATTGTTTTTCAGGTATCACCTTTGCTATTGTCTGTCTTATAAAATTAGATTGTACCTAATACTGTCCTGTAGTAATTCTTGATAATCAGTTCATAACTCGAAACAAGTCGACTGTCCTTTCCTGTTAAATATAGTAATTATTTTAATATAGTGAAACTATAAGCCAAGTGTTGTTTTATTGTTTAAACTTTATTCTTAATAATGTTTCACCCAAGTGATGTGCGAGAATTCAATATCAGTTATTAAAAAGATCAAAATTAGGGAGCCCCCTTAAATATTTATTTCATTCTATTTTTAGTATTTGTTGTTATAGCGGCAATAAAAATACATAATTTGTAAAAATTCTAACTGACTAGCTATTGCAAGAAGTGCCATAATTGGGCACACGCAGCTTGCACTTGACTGACTAACGCAGAAGTCAAACATAAGTCTTGGATTTGTGATTTTTGTTCCTAAACAATAGACCGCTATTAATTCCAATGCTTTTTCATTCATATAGGTCCAGTTATAGTTTATATCAGTCAAAAATGTTAGTCGCCATCTTAACCTCCAGCAGTATTCATCCATAGGCGCCGACTTCATGGGGCTTGGGGGGGCCCGAGCCCCCCCAATAATTTAAGAAAATTATTTGTTATATTATGCATTGTAAAATCACAAAATTATATTGGTATTTTATATATTTCTTTTTTGACGGTAGCTACCCTTTAAAATACATTCAATAATGAGTTGAAACAAATAATTATTACGGTAGTAAGCAACTTAACTCCGTAAAAATGACGTACCTGAGTTAAAAGATTGGTTAGGGCGTTCGGGGTATAAGTGGACGTCCCACGATATTTAAAACGAGATCATTGATCCACTAGGAAAGTCTGTGTTGAGAAAGGTATTGGCGTCAATCAAGAAGACTGAACATTTTTCTATTATGGTTGACGAAACAAGTGATTCTTCGATTGACGAACAAGTGTCATGTTGTATTCGTACTGTAGATGATTCCTTAATCATCAACGAAGACTTTATTGGCTTATACGAGACCCCTAACACTGAATCACAAACTCTGTTCAATATTTTGAAAGACATTTTTGCTCGTCTTGATTTGTCAATGCATAACTTAAGAGGACAGTGCTATGATGGTGCCTCGAATATGAGTGGTGAGTTCAAAGAACCGAAAAAGGTAGTTTTGGATATACAACCAAAAGCACGTTATGTGCACTGCACCGCTCACAGTTTAAACTTGGCAGTTGTAGACAGTCTCCGCCATCTTACGTCTACGAGGGATATTATGGCTCCATCCAAGGACTTAATAAACACCGTTAGGGAATCCAACAAAAGGAGGGGACTTTTCAGAAGCATACGCTGTGAGAGCGCCAACGACCAAGCTGGTCTACGACCCCTTTGTCCGACTCGATGGACTATGCGAGCTTCTAGTATCTTGAGAATATTGAAAAACTTTAATGAACTTCTACAGTTTTTTGAAACATTTTCTGCAGAAGACAAAACAGAGGCAGGTTACCAATGTGCAGGCTACCTTGAGTCAATCTTACAATTCAAGATTTATTTCTTTTTGCGTCTTTATTGCCATGCAATGAATCCAGTGGAGGGTGTCAATGAAAAAATCCAATGCCCTCATCTAATTGTTGCTGATCTAGGAAAAAATATATGAGGATTTGATTTGTATCTCCAATGAAAGGCGTGATAGTTTTGAACACTTTTGGGAATTGTATTTAAAAGAAAAACTTTCACAAGTTGATGATCCTTCGCTTCCTTGGAATCGACGTACCAAAGAAGTATAAGAACAATGAAGCCAGCTCAACGCACACTTTCAAAACCTTAAAAGACCACTACAAAACTCTTTATATTGAAGTTTGTGAAACGGTGCAATCTTGCATTACTGAGCGGTTTGCATCAACTGGACTACACAGGTCATTGCAGTTGAACAAGAGTGCTTGCTTTTACTGAACAGAGGTGACACAAATTTTGATAAATCAACTGAGTTATTCAAAAATGACCTAGACATTGAGAGACTGCGGTTACACTTGAATATGTTAGCCGATATCACTAATAAAAAACATGCGTGATGTAAGAAAGTACATTACACAAGAGTCTGCAGTTGAAGAAATGCTATGTGAAGTGCATAAAGCTTGTCCAAGTAGTTCCAATCACGACAGCAACAGCAGAACGGTTAATGAGCGCCCTTAGACGTCTGAAGTCATATCTCCGATCAACAATAAGACAGAAGCGATTGTACAATTTGGCTGTTCTTCAAGCCCACCGAGATATTTTGGATGAATTGGATATCCGACCAGTCATCAACGACTTTATATTCAGTAATTCAGTCAGACGGCCGACATTTGCACCTTTCTGAAGACACTCTAGCCCTAATAATGGTATTTGTTAATGTTAATATTTCAGTTTCGATATATTAGTACTAGTTTAGTACTATATTTCTTTATTACTATAGTACTGTATTAGTTATTTTCAAATCCTTAAAAATTTTTATATTTATTATTTTATAAAACTTGAATATTTTCAAAGCATTAACTTTGAGATGTCGTTTTTATTTAATGAAACCTGAGCCTTATTCAAAGTAAGCTTAAATAAGCTATTTCTCTAATCAAAGTGCTTTTATTGTCGGACAGCAATATTTTATGTTTAATTCTTTTATTATGATAGTTTAGGATTTATTTAAAAATAATTTCAGTCTCTTCAGAGCTATATATTCACTTCCCGTAATAGTCTATAAGCATTATAACTATAAATTAAATAAGATTTTTATGAAAATACCATGCTTCTTTATGTTTTGTTTTTCAAAGCCAAAAAATGTGTCACGCTTGTCGAGTTTCCCGGAGTGTCGAGTTATCGAGAATCAAGTTTTTGGGGTTCTGATGTTGTTCATGTGACTCTAAAATGCTTTAAAAAAAGTTTCAAACTCACTATTTTTCATCTAAAATTTAAAAAATTTCCCGGGGCAAGACCCCCGGTTGGGCCCCCCCAATATTTTTTATAAGTCGGCGCCTCTGTATTCATCTTACCCGCAGTACCGGCTAAGACGGCGACTTTGACATAGGTGTCAAAAAGTTGAAAAATATAGTGAATGTCCGGGTTTTTAGCTTTACAAAAATTACAATGTACTACTGAAATTCAGGCGATAGCAGTACATAAAAAGGATTCAGTTTCACTATTATTGGGGCTGAAAATAAATAAAATCCCTTAGGGTCTCCATCTTACACTCCTCTCCCCTATATATATATATATATATATATATATATATATATATATATATATATATATATATATATATATATATATATATATATATATATATACAGGGTCCTGCAACAGTGGCGCGGTGTTCCATATCTCTATTTGGGAAACAGATAGAAAACTACATTTCTATAATATTACCTAATTGCTCGAGCTCGACAAAATAAAAATATTGTCGGTCACACAGGGTGTTTCTTCTGGGCGGATATCAACTATGTTTTTTCGAATGGCAACCTATATTTTTTGTCGCCTTTTCGGTTTCTAAATAGAAAATAAAAGATACTTTATATAGATCTTCATTTCGAAAATATTTACGGTTTTCGAGATTTTTTGCATTTTTGATTTTTTTCTCAATTTTGGTCACTCAGAATATTTGAAATTATAAAGTTGTGCCAGGTCCGATTGAAATTTATTTTTGGTCAAATATTCTACATTGGTAACTCTCTCAAACGATATATCTGAAATCAACCTGCGATATACAGGATATGAAAAATCGCTTGTCACATATTGTAAATAAAAATGAACAGAATCTTCCTTATTTCAAATGGAACACCCTGTATATTATAGATCCAGAAGAAGCATTAAGAAAAGCTCTACAAATGTCATGAAGTATTCCCTATGGTTAAGTTTACTAGTTTTCCTTAAAACAGCGAAAAATGGCAAATATTCAAATTTCTTCGCTATAATCTCAATGAACGACTTTTTTCATAAATAACCTGTTGGTAGATAAACAAGTTGTGAATTACACCACAAATTCCAAGATTTTAGAACGTTCTTCAAGTAGGTATTCAAACTATTCTCAATGTATTAGTTGAAGTGATTTAAAGACGTAGGTAACGTTGTATTCGTTGGTAGTTGGATATTACGAATTTCAAAAGCCAGTTCAGTTCTAATTGCTTTATTTCAAGCACCTACCTAGTACCTACCTACCTTAAAAAAATAAATAAAAAAACATGATCCAAAATGCGTTAAGAGGTGCCAAAATCCTTTTTAGCCCTGTATATACAGGGTGTTTCTGAATTGATGCGAAAGATTTCAATGGGTGATTCTTCAGCAAAAATTAAGGGGGGTCTTTCATATAACTTTTTGTTCAACACCCTTTTCCCTCCAAGTTACAGCCCTTTGAAATTAGGTGAAAAAAAATCGTTTTTATTCAATACATCCACTTAGGAAAAAACTAGAGGAATGAAATTTGGCAGATAACTGCTGCTAATAAAATGGCAGTTTTTGAGTGTTTTTGTTACACTAATAGTTAGCACAAGGGGCTGAAAAAAACAACCCCTATAATATTTTGCATCAGAACTTTTTAATGCGCTTATACTTTCCTATTTAAAAAATATATTTGAAAAGACGGACTCAATCTGCAACTTTTTTATGTCTTGACTTTTTATCATAGAGTTGTTAGTTTGATCACAAAAAAATAAAATAGTGCTCAGACTCTTCCCATAAAATCACAGAGAGGTTATCATTTATTTTTAAAAAAACAAGTAAGCTGCTGTCAAATGAAGTCATATGACAAATAGTTTTATTGTCCTGATTTTTTCCAATTTCTAGACAGTTTTATAATGACTTCAAACATTTTTCACAACTAAATAAAACTTTATTGAAAGAATGGCATTTTTTCATTTAGTTGAAGAATATTGCAAATTAGAGCGGCTTGAACAATAATTGTACTACTAATAACAATTAACAAATTATTTGACATTTGACAGCAGCTTACTTGTTTTTTTTTAATAAATGATAACCTCTGTGAATTTATGGGAAAATAGTCTGAGCACTATTTTATTTTTTTGTGATCAAACTAACAACTTTATGATTAAAAGTCAGGACATAAAAAAGTTGCAGATCGAGTCTGTCTTTTCGAATATATTTTTTAAAAGGGAAAATCTAGGCGCATTAAAAAGTTCTGATGCAAAATATTATAGGGGTTGTTTTTTTCAGCCCCTTGCGATTACATTTAACGGTAACAAAAACACTCAAAAACTCCCATTTTATTAGCAGCAGTTATCTGCCAAATTTCATTCTTCCAAATTCTTCCAAAGTGGATGTATTGAATAAAAACAATTTTTTTCACCTAATTTCAAAGGGCTGTAACTTGGAGGGAAAAGGGTGTTGAACAAAAAGTTATATGAAAGACCCCCCTTAATTTTTGCTAAAGAATCACCCATTGAAATCTTTCGCATCAATTTAGAAACACCCTATATATATAGATATATATATATATTTTTTATTATATAATATATATATATATATATTATATATATATATTAATAATACATATTTATATATATATATATATTATATAATATATAATAATATATATATATATATATATTATATATAATATAATCTCTTGATAATTATTAGCAATAACAGGCTGGTTGATCTTAAAAACTCGATTTTATTTAAAGAGTTGACGTTTTACTTCACTATAAACTACTATACCGATAATTTACTCCACATCTTTAATGTTTTCCCATGGACTCATTCTTTTGCTTTTAGATAAATAAAATACCCTATTATTTTTCTTTTCAACATTACGTAGGTAAAGGTTTCTTTGGTTTCCCCTTACCATCTAATCATAACATTTTTGTATGTTAAATATTAGACTGAATAGTATATAATAAATAACTAGCAAGACAAAGCAGCCTTATTTTTTTCAATTTTTGTCACATCAATAAATGTCAAAGAATTTCAATTAAGAATATCGAAGTAAAAACGTCAACTCTTTAATAAAATCGAGTTTTTTAAGATTCACCAGCCTGTTATTGCTATTAATTATCAAGAGATTGAAAATAGATCACAGGCAACAAAACAAAAAATTAATTTATATAAATATATATATATATATAATATATATAGATATATATATATATATATATTATATATATATATACTATATATATATATATTATATAGATACATATATAATATATATAGATATATATATATATATATATATATATATATATATATATATATATATATATATATATTGGTGAAATTATTCGAGATTACGATTCTGAGGACAAAAACAATAGTTACTTGAGTGCTGCCTATCAAAATACCATGCTACAAATTTAATAACTTTTCACGAAAACAGAAACTTAGAATATGTGGAATCTAGGTCTAGTAGGACAATAAAAAAAAATCATATACGTGGTAATTATCCTTTAATTAACCATACTCTTCTCAAATCAGTAGCGTAGTTGGATGAGTAAATAACATAAGTAGAACACTTGGCTTTCAATATCTGACGACTACAATGAAAAAACTTTTTTGTCAACCTAATACTATAGTAATCAGTTGTTCTGGTCATCAAGAAGAGGTGTACAGTTGTAATATTAACAGTTTTTTTATCAAGTTAACTCTTCTACAACACTAACACGAAATAAAATTTCTACTACTCTAAAAAACTACTAACACTGAAAATATACTTATGCAAAACAAACAACTTTTGTCCCATATAAACCGTGCTCTTTTTTTGTTTTAAAAATCACCATTTGGATTATATTTATATTTCAAAGTAAATAAAATTAGACCTGTAAATCGTATACATTCAAATTACAATCTAAAAATTATTATTGAAACAAAAATTATTGTGGCTTTGTGCTTATTCCGCATATTTTACCATAATGTTCAGGCATAGTTAAACAGTCGACCAAAAATTTTCCAAGACCATATTTTGAAATAACTCGGCCAGGTGATTCGTCATGCTTAACCTGATATTCTACTCCAGGAAGATCTGAAAGAAAAATATCAATTTACTCACACATCTACGAGTTGCTGCGCCCCATTTTATAATATATATATATAGGAATATATAGGAGGGCGCTATGGGTTGGTATATATATATATATATATATATATATATATATATATATATATATATATATATATATATATATAAAGAGCCGGATTTACGAATTTGCCGCCCATGGGCCTAAAGCATTTCGCCGCCCCGTCTCCCAAACGCGACAATTTGCCAGAATTAAAATAATACTATTTGAACATCAATATCTTAAAAATAAATTTACATCTTAATAAAGTTATAGCTTTATATAACATCACTAACTATGATCTAGGAATAATACCAATTAGTACTTTGTTATGTGGAATATTTGCAGAGAATCTATGATTTCTTCTTACTCCTCAAGATATCCTTTGAACTTTTAAACTAAACATAGTACAATTATTGTTATCTTAATTAACGGAAAAATATGGATTAGAGGAAAAGTTAAATGTTTCGTCACTTGTTGCCCACGAGATTTTAAAGAAACCCAGTCGTCCTTCATATTGTTTTTTGTCTTATTATTGTTTACCATCCATTTAGAAATGAATATTTCTTTCACTCATTTTAAAACCACTTAGATTATAAACATAAAAAAAATCAATTTTTTTTCAAAGTGGATTGTAACATGGAAAATTAAGAAATCAAAAAGATTCAATGATAAAACTGTTTATTGAGAGCTAAAACATTCAATTCGTAGTGAAACTTTCAAAAATTTAAACTCAAGTTTTCAGAATTTTAAACCTAGCTTTAATATTAGCGAATGTGTCAACGATATCATTAAAGTCAAGCTTACACGTCAAGTAATTTTTCTCAAGTCTTTTACAATGGCAAAAACAGCTGAGTTAACTAACATTTTCTGGCCAAATGTTGATATTAAATAATTCTTTACTCGTGAAAGAGTAGAAAATGAACGTTCTGCTGCACAATTGCTGGCTGGTGTTGTAATATATTTTTATGAACAGTTTCGGGTTTTTCGTCTTTACGGATTACTACATTAGGTTCGCAGTCCTCAATCACTATATAGGGGCCTACATACACTTCACTGAGTTTATTGCCACTCTCGTTTCTTAACAATAACTTATCACCTATTTTATAATTTATGGGTTTTAGTTTCTTGTCATGATTTGCCTTTCTTAATTCTTTGCTGCTTACCAAGTTCTGCCGAGCCTCCGTTTGCGCTTTCTGTAGCCGATATTTCAGTTCAATTGGATAATCGTAAGGATTATAAACAGGCTCGACTTCTCTCGTCAGATTGGTTGGCAATCTACATGTCTTCCCAAAAACTAATTCAAAAGGGCTGTACTGTGTTTCACAATGCACAGCATTGTTGAAAGAAAAACACCAGTATTGAACCCAGCTACTCCAAGAAGAGCTTTGTTCTGCCGTTAGCGCCCTCATGTATGCATTTAATACTTTATGCGTATTCTCTAATGCACCTATGCTCTCGTGATGATACGCCGTACTACATAATTTCGATATATTTAACAATTTACATACCTCGGTCATGGTATTCGATATGAATTCCGTTCCCCTATCCGTTGCGATTTCTTTAGGTATTCCAAAACGTAATATAAAATTATTCACGAACGCCTTTGCAACTGATACCGAATCTTTTGTCCTCAGCGAGTAAGCTTCCACGAATTTTGTCAATTCACATTGAGCAGTTAGATAAGTGTATGCACATCCTTCATTATCTAATTTTTATGGACCGACAATATCATGAAAATTTTTTTCGAAAGCCGCATTGGTCGTTGTGGTCACGACCATCGGTACCTTGTATGTTTACTGTGCTTATTCCTTTGACACGAATCGCATCTATTTATAAACCTTGTTATGTCAACCAGCATACTTGGCCAGTAATAATATTTTTTAACATTGTTAACATCCGCTTGATGCCTGCGTGCCCACTAGTAGGCAGCAAATGGAAATCATTAATATTAGCTTCCTCTCTTCATTGACTTACAATTTTCTTTACCTCTTTTATAATATTAATAATTGGACCATTCCATGTGTCTAATTCATTAATTGCCGTTGCTAAATCCTAATACTGTCTATATTCCGCTCTGTTTTAGTAATTAATATCTCCTTTATTTCATTGTCTCTACAGATGCTTTCCAAATTTCTCAACATTTCGTCTCGCGCCAATGTCGATCGAATATTTGGATTACTGTAGATTGTTGCAACGGCTTTATCGTAATATATATTTTCAAAGTTATATTTATTAGAGGTATCATCATTTATTAATTGCGTTAGGGATTTCTTACTTACAAAACATAATTCTGTAAAATTGGGGGGTGACTGTAGAATCTCCCCTATTCTTGGTTGATCCGGGCCTTAAATCCTTAGGCGCTTTCGAGCCCTGGTCGATTTCTTCACTCCTACCTCTCCTATTCTGCTGCCCTAGTCATAACTGCAATAACATTTTCATTCATTTTTTGGAGCTCGTTTGACGTAACAATTATTCTTGACAATGCATCCGCTGCACAATTGTCTTTGCCTCTGACATACTCGACTGTAAAGTCGTATTCCTCCAGACACAACCTAAACTTTGTTAAGCGACTAGATGGGTTACAATGACTGAATAAATACATCAGTGGTTTATGGTCCGAAAAAATTCTAAAAGGTCTGTTCCATAAGTATGGGCGGAAATACTTAACGGACCATACGATGGCCAATAGTTCCTTTTCAATCGTTGAATAATTGCGTTCAGCTCTATTCAATCCCCTACTCGCATAGGCTATGGGTCTGTTGTCGCTATTAGAAAGTATAGCTGAAATGGCTATACCCGAAGCGTCCGTTTGTAGTCTAAACTCGTTCTTCTCTGAAAAATCTGGATACTGCAAAATTGGTTTGGTGAGGAGTGCTTTTTTCAGCTTCAAAAATGACTGTTGGCATTCATCCGACCAGACGAAGGGTACGGACTTCTGACTTAATTTATTTAGAGGTGCCGCTATTTGGGCAAAATAAGGAATATATTTCCTGTAATAGTTTGCAAACGCAACAAATCTTTTAACTTCCTCTGCGTTAGTTGGTAGCGGATAGTTTTCCAGTGCCCTAGTCTTCTCAGGATCGGGAAGTATTCCTTCTGGGGTGATAATGTGCCCCAAATACAGCAACTCCCTTTTTAGAAAATTGCATTTTGCAGGGTTTAATTTCAAGTTATATTTACGGAGCCTCTCCAATACTTGAACCAAGTTATAATTATGTTCATTTAAGTTACGACCGAAAATTATTAAATCATCTAAGTAGACTATGCAACGGTGCCCTAGGCCCGACATTGCCACTGTCATTAATCTTGAAAATATGTTCGGTGATACTTTTAATCCCATTGGTAGGCGACGCATTCTGAACTGCCCTTTTCCGTTAACAACGAAACTAGTGCAAGGTCTACTTTCCTCATTCAGCGCGACCTGATGGTATCCCTGACTTAAGTCGAGGGTACTGAAATACATCGCTCCACCTAGAGAGTCAAGAATATCTGTAATATTTGGCAGAGGGAATTTGTCATCCTTTATCTGCGTGTTGAGTGCACGATAATCGATAACAGTCCTCCACCTCTTTTTCCCTGAACTGTCCGCTTTCTTGGGCACAATAAGTAAGGGAGAGCTCCATTCGCATGACGTTTCCTCGATTATGCCATCTTTCAACATGACGTCTACCTGCCTACTTATTTCCTCTTTGGCACTGTGGGGCAACCTGTATGGTTTTTTGTACACTGGTACCGCATTTTCCTTTAATGTTATATTTGCTTGTCCTAAATTTGTTGTCGTTAACTTGTCATTTTCCAAATGAAAAATGTCGGCATACTTTGCGCAAATATTTTCTACGGATACCTGTTCTTTCTTACCTATATCCTTGAACGGTATACGTTTGAATATTTCTTTCACTCTCTCTACCGAGTTAGTCTTATTTTCAAATGTGCAACACTCAAATTCATTCACACTACGTAGTTCTGGGACAAAATTTCTAATATTCACCTCATTCTCCCTTGTATTCATCAGTCGTATGGGTATCTTGCCATTACGAACAGTCACTACTGCCCCTGCTACAAATACCCCTTGACTTAATTCATTCGCTACAATCACACAATCGCCTTCTGCTTCAGTTGGTACTAAATGTATCACCTCACATCTAGCCGGGATATTGACTACATTATGCGTAGGAGTCTGTCTCGCCCTCAGGTCTATTATTACGGCTTTACCATTGCGTTTGAGAGCCAGACAGCCCCTTTCGTAGTCTATTGAAGCTTTATACTTCGAAAAGAAGTTCTCTCCCAAAATAGCATCCGTTGCGCACGAAAGATTATCTAATACAAAAAAATTTTCTTCAAAAAATTCGTTATTAACATACAATTTTAATTTTACATATCCCACTGAGACTAAATTTCCCCCGATTCCTTTTATTTCTATGTTGTGTTTAAAAATAGGAATACTAGGATGTACCTTTTCGAGTTTAATCACGCACAATGATGCTCCCGTGTCTACTAAACATTTTAAATCTACCCCATTTACTGTAAACGATACTTCATTCATACCAGAACCCGTAAAAATCCCATGCATACTAATCCTCTCGAAAAAACTGATTAAGTTGATTCACCTCTAATTCACTGTCCACTGACTCAACAACATTCACGCTACGGTCATTCTCTTGGCCGTTTATTGCTTGCACCCTTCTAGCCGTACCTCTATAATTATTCTAATTTTTCCCTTGTCCTCTATAGGGCTGTCTCCTGTAGCTACCCCTCGAATTTCCATAGTTATAGTTTCTGAATTCCCTATTACTATTTTGATCTCTACCGTTTCCGTCAAAGTTTTGGTTCCTGAAATTACCCCTGTTTCGACGGAAACCTCTATTGACGAATTGTCTGCCATTCGCCTCCCGACTGTCATATGCCATTACCGCTCGTTCCTCAGACCTTTCGGTATCCTCGCCTTCAGCTATCGAAATAGCATCGCGAAGGGAGTCAAAATGACGGGCTGCAATTACCGTACTTAACCTCTGGTCGCTAAGTCCATCAGCAAATCTCTTAATGGCTTGTTTCTCATTAATTGGTCTCAGGATACTATAAGCGTTAGGATTTCCTTCTGCTTGCGATATTGTCAGATTAACAAACAGATCTTCGACTTCCTTCCCAAAGTCCACCACTGATTTACTGCCTTGCCTAACGCTACACAATTTTGTTTGCAAGGCCGTATACGATTTTTTCGGAATAAGATATTTTTTCATATCTAAAAGCAAAAGTTCCACTGTACCATAACTCTGGTCGAGTCTCATTTTAGCGGCTGTTGACAACCTGGATTTCAAAACGAGATTTATTAGATGATTCCGATTTGCTGTTGGGCTTAACATGGAATCGTACAACTCTATACCGTCGATTAATTTACTAACGCTTTCTACTGTACTATCCATTGTTGGCAGAAGACTGCAGGCTATTTTCAAATCGAACTCCATGACCGCAGTTTTGTATCTTGTTGTCTCTACTACAATATCAGAAGCACTTTTTCCACTATTCGTATCATCAAAAGAGCAAAGGCTTACAATTTCTCGGAAAATACTGTCGATTCTTGCTTTCTTATCTATAACTAATTGAAGGTCAGATGGCTCTACTTTCCTAGTATCGAAAGATCTAAAATATTTATTGCACTCTTCATAAATTTTATTCGATTCGTTTAATTTAGTTTCAACAATGTCTCTACTTTCAAGCCGTCGTTTTGGACCAATTTTTAATAAATAAGTTCTTATTTCCTTCAATTTGTTACACAATAGATCGCAAGATTCTAAATCCATTCAATAAACCAATTACTCATAAAACAATAGTAACTTGATAGTGAGTCAATGCAGGTCAGGGATCAGTGTCATCAGATTACCCATGTTATCAAAATAGCAATGTTATAATAATAATAATGTCAATGCCACACAATTCATATTCATTTTAATGACACAGAACGAGTGATAAAAAAAATTTCCATAATCTTAACTAAGAATAGCTCCAACAAAAAATAATAGTAATAATTATCTACAGCAAAAAAAAATAATTTCCCATCTAAACTTAGATTATGGTTATTGCACGAACGAGGAACTATTAATAACTACAATTGAAAATAATAAACTAGTGCTAAATAACCAAAAAAAAAAATATAAATATGTATAAAAAGGGGGTCATCCTATTTCATACTTAAATTTAAGAAAGGAAAACAAAAAAAAATTATTAATAGTGTCTGTTCACTAGGGTAGATCCTACCTCAAACCTGCAACAGCGATGCTTGTGACTTTTGTAGCTCTGCTCGCTGAATTTCCTGTCTTGCCAGCTTCCTCATGTGGGCCAGGAACTTCTTCACTATTATCACAATAATTGCCAGCAAAATTATTATCAGAATTACCCCTAGCATCCCTTCGGTCCTTGTAATGGCCTGGGTTGCCGTCGCCGAATTGCCTGCTCCATTCTGGGCAATTATGATTTCTTCCCTGTCTGGTTTACTTGAAGAACCTCCCATTTATGCCACACAATCACCACAATTTTCCACAATTTTTCTTAAACTGGCAGGATCGCCATGTAATGCCTGGTCCTGGGTGTTAAATGAAACACATGTTCGTTCTATACTTTAGCTTTATTTGTACGGACTCTAGACTATACTGTTAGCCTCTCGGCCAGCGTGACGGTCTCCAAGTCTTACTTCAGTCTTACTATATCTCTCTCCGAGATTCCGTCTGGTCTTATATGTATGTTTATACAATAAACTGCTGACGGGCGACCTTGCCCAAGCACGTACGGAATACAATAATAATATCAAGGTGTAACCAAACATCCTTCGGTTATTATGGAGTAACGTGACACTGACCTACTGATCTACTCACCACAATATATATATATATATATATATATATATATATATATATATATATATATATATATATATATATATATATAATCGATAGTAATTTTCAAATTGAATATTTGATTTGATTGTTAATGCTTAAGCTCTGTTATTGTCATGGAGGTACTGATCTTGTTTTTGAATTTGAGAGGATTCTTTGTTATTTTCTGTTTTTTATTGTATAGTTTTTTTATCTAATTTTTTTTAAGTGTGAACCATTATCATATGGGGTGGATTTATATATTCTTTTCTTTTGTTAACATGACCACATATAGGTTATGAGGCGCGCATACACAGTACCATTGTGCGCCAGATTTATTTTAGCAGCGGCAATACAATATTTTGTTTTGTTAAGATTAATTAAGATTTTCCTTTTTTTTTCTTCTGCTTGCATAATGTGATTTATAGTACCTACATATGTACCTTATTCTTGCTGTTGCTAAATAAATATATATATATATATATATATATATATATATATATATAATATATATATATATATATATAATATATATATATATATATATATAAGAAACTTTTTTTTTCCTTTAAATTTTTGGTTGTACCTGCGATCTGTGAGGACGAGTATAGTATTAGGTGTACCTAGTATATATATATATATATATAATATATATATATATATATATATATATATATATATACATATATATAACATATATATATATATATATATATATATATATATATATATATATATATATATATATATATATTATATATATATATATATATACATATATATATATACATATACATATATATATATATATATTTATATATATATATATATATATATATAATACATATATATATACATATACACATATATATATATATATATATATATATATATATATATATATATATATATATATATCTTATATATAAAATTCTCGTGTCACAATGTTCGTTCCCATACTCCTCCGAAACGGCTTGACCGATTCTCATGAAATTTTGTGAGCATATTGAGTAGGTCTGAGAATCCGACAAAATCTATTTTTCATCCCCCTAAATGTTAAGGGTAGTCTCACCCTCTTTATTTTTCTGACAACATTTTCTGTTCTATTTTTTTATGATTCAAAAATATATACAACCCTAAATTTTCACCCCTCTACGATCAACCCCTATTTAGATAGATAAAAATAATTTATATGGCAGAACAACGTTTGCCGGGTCAGATAGATAGATAGATAGATATGTAGATAGATAGATAGACAGATAGATAGAAAGATAGATAACTATCTAGATAGATAGATAGAGATACATTAGCAGATAGATGAATATATAGAAAGACAGATAGATAAAAATAATTTTTATGGCAGAACAACGTTTGCCAAGTTCGATAGATATGTAGATAGATAGAAAGACAGATAACTATCTAGATAGATAGATAGATAGTTAGATAGGTAGATATACATCGGCAGATAGATAGATAAAAATAATTTATATGGCAGAACAAAGTTTGCCGGGTCAGCTAGTATATATATATATATATATATATATATATATATATATATATATAATATATATATATATATATATATATATTATATATATATATGATATATTTGTGTGAAACTTAAAGCCAAGTGTTTTTATTTTAAATATCAGTATTTAATCATGTTTCACCAAGTGATAAGCGAAACTTCAATATTAGTTATATATATATATATATATATATATATATATATATATATATATATATATATATATATATATATATATATATATATATATATACAGGGCTATTCAAATTCGAGTATATGCATGGGATTTTCGATACGGTAAGAGATAGAGGGATGGTTAAATGGGGGACAAATAGCATATTTATGAGGTCTGTTATATAGTTAAAGAAAATCTGATCTAGCTCCTTTACTTCTGGAGTTATATAGGAAAATTCGAAAATTTCGAAATCCTTTTTTTGCCTATATCTTTTTATTTAATGAATTGTTTTCAAAACAATTGTCACTTTGCCATTGCCACTTTTTCTAAGCTATCTAAATATCTGAATAAAAATTATATACAGGGTGTCGTATAAATTGGGCCACCCTCAACTTTCAATTTTCAAATACGGACCTGTATT
Source organism: Cynegetis impunctata (assembly GCA_030704885.1). Classification (NCBI taxonomy): domain Eukaryota; kingdom Metazoa; phylum Arthropoda; class Insecta; order Coleoptera; family Coccinellidae; genus Cynegetis; species Cynegetis impunctata. The sequence continues at coordinate 40,524 of JARQZK010002330.1, read as the reverse complement.
TTTTATTGCATTTTTTTGAATGCCAAGAGTCATGTTTTATATTGACGTAGTATTTTCATCTGAATTACAGAGTGTTCTGGAAATATTGAACTATTACCAGTAAAATTTCAACATTTTTTTAAAATTCCAGCTCTAATTAAATAAATATCATAGAATAAGGTATAAAATGCCTAGGATTTGGAAGATAACCAACATTATTCGACGAAAAATGTCTTCTTCAAGAATTCATCCACATTTCAGTTCACGCAACCCATGATCAATGTACGAAAATGTGAAATTCTTCCCAGTACGTACATGTATGTGCATATAATCCAATGCCCAAACAAAATAATCTTCCAATGGCAATCTTCATACTCCAGGCACCAATTTGGAAATATTTCATTGTTACTCACTTTTCGAACTACCTATATTTGTTTCATATTGGCGTTTTATTTTTATATAAATCATAAAGTGTTTTGGGAATATTGAACTAATACTAGTGATATCTCATCATTTTTTAATTCCATAACAACTCTAATTGAATAATATCTGAGAATGAGAAGGTGAATCAGACAAATTGATTCCTTAAGAAAAATGAATTTCAGAATTTCCAGATTATCTAGTCTCACTACTTGTTCGGAATAACAATAGAATAAAATCAACATTCCCGAGAGACTTTTCATTTCTGTACCATAATGTAGCATTGGTAGAATAATTATTGATCCCCATGTCGATTCACCTCAGTAGGTATGAGGAAGATCTGTTGTATGTATTCTGCTGAGAACTCACAAACATAATCTGTCACAAGCATAACATTGTATTTGATCATATAGGTTTTCATATTGTATAACTTATCGCATAAGAACATGTTTAGTTACTATCTAGAATTGAAATAAGTCATTATAAGTAATCATAATCGAAATGAATGTTTGAATTGACGATCTTCTCGTTCCAGACATTTACAGAGTCGTTTTTTTAAGTTATTATTCGCTATGGAAATATCTCTTCGGCGTAGTAATGCGAAAGCGTTCATGATTTTAATTCTTAAATCTTCTATATTTTCAATTTCCTTTTGATATATTCTATTTTTTAGTGTACCCCATAAAAAAAGTCAAGCGGAAAGATGAATGCTCCTACTATTTCTGTAGAAAACGTTAATCATATCTCTTTTCTGCTCTATGGGGAAACCCATTTTCAGTACTAACAGATTTTTCATTAAATACCAACGATAATTTCCAAGAAACTGTCAAAATAATGACAAGTGAGGTGAACTAAATATTTATTTTCCAAAGCATACTATGAGCATATCATAATAAATTGTTGTATATAGCAACAGAAAGCCCATGAATTAGCTGAAAAATGTAGATAGTTCGGAAAGTGAGTAATAATGAAATATTTCCAAATTGGTGTCTGTAATATGAAGATTTCCAGTCGAACATTTTTTTTTTGGGCAATGATTATATGCACATAAACGTACTAGGAAGAATTTCGCATTTTCGTACATTGATCATGGGTTGCGTGAACTGAAATGAGGATGAATTCTTGAAGAAGACATTTTTCGTCGAATAATGATGATTATCTTCCAAATCCTAGGCATTTTATAACTTATTCTATGATATTTATTTAATTAGAGCTGGAATTTTGAAAAAATGTTGAAATTTTACTGGTAATAGTTCAATATTTCCAGAACACTCTGTAATTCAGATGAAAATACTACGTCAATATAATAGATGCAATAAAAAATACAGGTCCGTATTTGAAAATTGAAAGTTGAGGGTGGCCCAATTTATACGACACCCTGTATATAATTTTTATTCAGATATTTAGATAGCTTAGAAAAAGTGGCAATGACAAAGTGACAATTGTTTTGAAAACAATTCATTAAATAAAAAGATATAGGCAAAAAAGGGATTTTCCTATATAACTCCAGAACTGAAGGAGCTAGATCAGATTTTTTTTATCCATATAACTGACCTCTGAAATATGCTACTTTGCCCCCATTTAACCATCCCTCTATCTCTTACCGTTATCGAAATCCCCATGCATATACTCGAATTTGAATAGCCCTGTATATATATATATATATATATATATATATATATATATATATATATATATATATATTATATATATATATATATATATATATATATATATATATAATATATATTAATATATATATATATATATATATATATATATATATATATATATATATATATATATATATATATATATATATATATATATAGTTGATGGAATCCGTCGTTACTACGTGATAATTTAACATGATTAACAAAACTAAATTTGATTTTACTACGTTTATTATCACAAAATATTTTGAAAAATATAACACTGCGATTGCAATTTCGGTCACTAGACCATCATCGGGCAGATTGAGTTAAGAACTGAATACAAAATAATTATAGATTTGCGCTTACGGGTGGGAAAGGATTATTGCAGGTACCTAAATAGACAAGAGGAACATATTTCAAGAAGGGCTAATCGAGTGAATTTCACAAATTGGTACAATACAATGTTCTTAGAAAAGTCATTATTGTTTAAATACACTAAATATAGGAGAATATATCAAGTCAATCTGGTCGTTCAGCAAGATATCTTTTGCATTATTATTGAGTTTAAAAATTTCTAATGATTCTAAGTAAGTAAGTTTGGCTCCTTTCGGTAATTTGTGCATGATTTGAAAATTATCTATATGTGCATTTATGGTGACACTTTTTGGCTTTTGTAATTGTTGACGTCTGTTTTTGTTTGTATTTTTGATCTGTATTTTGTATTCACGATTGTCTGTTCTTTTGTATGTTTATTTGTTCATTAACGTATCAAAATTTATGATAGTATTAAGAACAATTTGTAGTTCATTATTTTATTTTGTGACTTGTCTATAAATGCTTTGTATTTCTGAAGATTAATAAATATATTATTATATATATATATATATATATATATATATATATATATATATATATATATATATATATATATATATATATATATATATATATATATATATATATGTGTGTGTGTATATAGTTTTTAATTCCATGCTATCTAACTATTGGGCTTGAGCCCTTAACTTTGTGATATGCATGATTTAGTAACCATGTGAACAAATTTTGAAGAGGTCCTCAAACCAAGTTTAAACATTGTTTGATTATATCAGAAAATCGTTCACTTATCTTTATTTAAGAGCAACTATGCATCCTTTAGAGCTTTAGACTGTAAACCTACTATTGTCATTAAATCTATTAATCTACTGTAATCGACCCTTGTAATTTTGATGTAAATATCAAAGAAATGTAATTCTCAATTAACTAAATATTATTCATTTTCAGACAAAGAGGCTGGAATTAGCAGCCCAACTCTCAGTATCCAAGAGTGAGACATACACTGAATAGATGAAGAAGACTTTCATGAAAAAAAAATTATTAGAGATTAGATCCAGATGCGGAAGCGATCTTGAAAAACGGTATTGCTACAAAAAGAAAATAGGTGAAACATCAATAAAAACCAAAGTATAGACAAAACAACAGAAAACTACAAAATTAACTGAAAATTTTGGAATTAAATAAAAACTAAAACCTACAATCCTTCAGCGTATTTTAATGAATAATAGAGCTGAAGAAATAAGAATTAATGTTGTCAAAACTCAAATACTCAAAAAGATCGTCTTTCAAGATAAATTACAATACCCATACACGAATACAGATGACACGTGAGTTACTGTTACACATTTTTAGGCCTTGCATTCATTCACCAAGAGTCTGGAGTGTAACGTGCGATGAGGAACTTTGTTCCAAAAATATTTCTAATACTACAACATGATAATTACCTGCAATATGGGGTGGAAATACAGCAATATACTTCAAACCAGATCCTTTGACAACATCAAATTGCCTTTGGTGGTCTGCATTAATGTCATGGAACATTGGAGGTACTTTAGATACCTCAAAAAAGAGAAATGCTGAAAAACATGCAGACACAATCTCAACGCCCAGTTCTTTCATGGCTTTTATTATGTTTTTGGTGCCTTCGCTCATATCAGTAGTGGGTTTGAAGTCATTTCTGGTTCCCAGCACCACCACAACAGCTGTTACGCCCCTGACGGCATTCAGAACATCGTTGTAATTAAGTACGTCGCCCTGGACCACTTCTACACTGTTCCTAAGATTATCAGGCAACTTTGATGGATCTCTTACAAAGGCTCTCACGTTAAGACCTGAGAAACCCAATCAAACTATTAATAATATTGATATTTCTTTATTTACCATATAGTTAATTCATTTTTATACGAAAGTGATTTGTCATAGAGATACCAGAAATTGATCATCAAAAATGGATTGCAATGAAACTTGAATTCAAAACAAAAAATATTTAAATATAACCTCATTACTAAACAAAACACAATTCTCTTTCAGTATCTTTTTTATGTCAGAATTTATATATTATAAACGTTCAATCTCAGTTATTATAAACATTATTTTCCAGCACATACAATAGCATTATTATCCATTTATGCAAATAAAATTGCATCAAAAGTAAATCTACTAAAATATGAAATTCAGAAATATAAATAGCACTAATACGAATATAATAAACAAAAAATTATCCATATGACACAATCCAAACATATAAACAAAACTGAAAAAATGTCTTTCACGAAACGAAACCTTTATACAATATTATACCTACATAATTAAATAAGAAAATAAAATGCAGGTTTCGCATACATCCATAAGTTGATAATTTTCTATCTAGGTCTAGAAGTAACAACTTTCACTACTGTTAAATTTTCAATTTCAAGAGCTTATTCACTGATAACATCCTCAACACAAAGAATGTTTCCATTTATTATTTAGACACTCCATTTAAGATTGAAATCTATAATTTTGATAACAAAAAATTAATATTTATTGTATGGTCAAATACATATCGGAACAAATTTAATTTTCAAATGAGAATGAGAGTATTGGTTTATTTATGAAGCAATTAAAAGGCAAAGCTTCAAGAAGTACATGTATTAAGAATGTTAAAACTAAATTGCGATATGCGATCTTAAAATGATTTTATAGTAGCAAAAATAATATATTAATATCATCTAAGTTGTATTTTGTGTTCAACTATTAAATTCTGTATTTCAGAAACAAATTCATTCACTACAAAAATTATCATTCCTAATGCCACTGTGGTACAAAATTTCTGACTGCTTTTCAAAGAAATTACTGCTTAATTAATACATTGAGATTATTCAAAATGATTGAAATCCTAACAAATTCAAAGTAATTCATTTAAATTCAGTGATTTTTTAATAACAGTTACCTTTATTTACAGCAGCTTCAACAGCACACAGTCCGGTCATTCCTGTAGACCCAAAAATTACAATCTTCTCCATTTTTTCAACGAGTCTTAATAGCTTCAACGATACTTCTTAGTATTAACTGATCATTATATCATGAACAGAGTGACTCAGTACTATCTTATCACCCTACTCCAGGAATTTGGATTAATTGAAATTCAATCATACATCAAATAACCTTAAATTCCTATGCAAACAGGTGACACATTCGTAAAGTTATTCCAGATCAGACAGAGCCGGGTCATAAAAAAAGAGCGCATTCTCAATGAACATTCAAGTCGGTATTTTGTGAATTCAAATATTAGTTCGTATTTACTATCAAGTAAAAGGTAATTAATGATTTGTGGAAAATTAGAACTTATAATGGCTGAATGTGAACAACTTTATATAAAATTTGCCCTGCATGGCACACAATGTTGATTCAGAACGTGCCCACAAGTAGTGAGATTTTTCACAATACCAGCGAAAAAAACTGATTCTAGAAGGAAACTGTATGAAGTTATATACTTAATAGAGATAGAGAGTAATGTTTGCTGTGCATCAAACATTATCTTAACCTCTTGCTATAATTTTCTGAATAATATCACCACTTCTCCATTATTGTATTTTTTTTTCTAAAAACGATTTTGTATTTTTACCATTTTAAAGATAAATATGACACCTTACCAGTTGATACCTAATCTAATCTTGCAATTGAACTAAATACAAAAACACCCTGAATTTAAATATAAATTCGACAATTAGCTAACTGCAGGATTATAAAACCATACTAATTGCAAGATAAATCGCCAGTAAAAACTTAATTTCTAGATAAATCTGACTACTAGCAAAATTAAAAGATACATCTCACAATTAAGTATAAACTGAAAATTAAACTTTCACTCAAGTATGAGTGCGGAAGGCGGGCTTCTGGAGTTATGGGAAAGAGCTCCTTCAGCTAGATCCTAGAATATACTTCTTTACAAGCGCATTAAGGATGGGTTAGACCAGATAATATATGGAAAAGAGGAGATGTGGTGGTGGTTCAAGCATTCGCCTTTGTGAATTTTAAAACAGTGTCTTACCTACGTCATGAAGAAACCTACGAAAAAACTCAATACAGACCAGTCGACCCCGGGGTTTAAAACCAGGGCCTTTCTTCCGAATGCTACTCAACAAGCCAAACACAAATTTACTGACCGAAAACCTCAAATTTATAGTTCATCGCTGCCTGTTTAGCGCCTTCATATAACATGAGTTTAAGTATTTGGGAAATATATTACTATACATAAAGGAACTATACGTAAATGACACAAAATGATGGAAAGTAAAATTGGTATTATAATTTGTTATTGAGTAATAAATTATTAATATGTTTGAGAATAAAGAGGATCATGTGTACAGGCATTGAGGTACTTATCTCCACTTCCCTACTAACTTCAAAGACTTTCTCTGATTATTTGTGTTAAATCCTTCATTATGCTTCTTAAATAGTGTAGATTCATATTCATAATAGATGTGTATAAAACTTCAAAAGAATCAAGATCTAGAGTTTTCTGTAAATGAACTGTCAATGTCAAGCATAACTTCCCGTAGCCAAAATGGCGTTAATTTTTGTACCCATTCTATAAATTAATATGAGTTCAGTTGGTAATTTACTAATCTGGACCGGAATATAATGTTAAAATTTTTGAGATACCTATAGTTCGGATTCATTTTTGTAACATACTTTCAGTAATTTATTTGAATATATTTCATTTTCAACCCTGTAATCCATGGGCCCGTTTCAAGTCGAACTTTGCGGTGTCGTGACCTTGATCTAGAACTTAAATTAAAAAAAAGTAATCTATTCCTATATTTAACCCCTTAATGCATGATTTTTTTAAAATTGATTAAAAAAAGGTACAGTGGGAAAAAGACATATATTTCATCAGAAAAATATTTAAAAAAATAAAGCACAATATTCTTCATAAAAAAAAAGAAAAACTGGTTTGTGCCAAATATGGCACAGCATGCAACATGAACTAAAAATATTTTATACAGCCAATATTTCATCTTCATCTGATATTTTGTCTTCACTTTCATTTTGATTAAAATTATGTATTACTACATTTTTTTATGCATAAAATAACTTGGGATCCATATAGAGTTGCCAACCCTCCCGGATTGCCCGGGAGACTCCGGTAATAATGGTTATCCTCCCGACCTCCCGGGTTACAATAATTTTTCTGAAATTATACGTAACCGTCGCTGTAACAAAACTTCGATCTTTAATGATTATGATTTTATGGTGAAAAACCGTCAAATATTAGATACTGCTCGAAAGCAAATTGAATATAAATTTAAAATTGATTGACAATTTCTTACATCCCCCCCCCTTAGTAGATTTATAAAATTCTCCCGGGTTAGTCCTGTCGAGAGTTGGCAACCTTAGATCCATAATATATCAGAAAAAGATTTCTTTCATATCTTCTAAATTCATAATCGGCAGATATGGTCAAGTCAGATATACTTTTGAACTGCATAATGTTCCATATATGGTACAATATGGTCAAATCAGATATACTTGAATTGCATAATGTTCCATATATGGCACAAAGTGATTTTTAGATGAAAAATGTCAATTATTCAAAAATACGAGTACTTGCCACTATGAGGCAGTTACTAGAAGTATATTTTTTACAAAAACAATTTTTATTGGGTAGAAAGTTACGTGGATGAACTCAAAACTATTACTCAATCTACAATAATACTGACAAGCAGCTGATTCATCGTCACCATTTTGAAAAACGTATATAACACCGAAATAATTACAGAGAGAGAGCTGCCTCTTTGGAAATATGTTTGTATGTGCCAGAAATGGTAATTCATGCAAATAAAGTAACATTTCTCTGACGTATGCATTGAAGAGATGTAAAATATTGGTTTGTGCCATATTTGGCACATGATTAGGGTTGCCAGATGGTATCCAAAAGGAGGACATGTCCTCCTTTTTTATGTTTTGTCCTCCCGTCCTCCCTTAGCTACTGTAAGTCCTCCTTTTTGCTAAACATCGGGCGGGACTGGCGGGAGGCAAATGTGGAAAGAGTTTTTTCACTGATTAATACTCAGTGGAGCAAAGAGAGGAATAGACTAAGTGTGCAGTCAGTTAAATCTTTAATTCTTACTCAATACAACTTCAAAAACATGACATGTGAAGATTTTTATAATTATTTGTTAAAAAACCAAGAACTTCTTTTCAAAATTGGCAGCTCAGCTAAATATGATTAAAATAAAGTAAAATAATACTTATAAAAAATCGTTTAATTTCTTTATGTCCTCCTTTTTTACAGAAAATCCTCCTTTATAGACCCATCTGTCCTCCTTTGTCAAATTATCATCTGGCAACCCTACACATGATGCAACAAGGGGTTAATGCATGACAGCGACTAGAGGTACAGTTACTTCTATACCACGATGCATGAATGGTTGCGGCATCCTTCATAAGTCTACAATGGCCAGTTGAAAATTGAATAAATAATAATAATCTGTTTATTTAGCACTTGGCTAGCTAATTTTTACATTTTAAATATTATTGTAAACAAAAATAGTACTCTACACTCTGTTTAATATAGTCCATACATTACATTTGAAAGCTTATAGTATCACAGATTTTAATATTCGTAGGCAATTAGGGAACATACCCAAACTACGTGACCCGTTCAGGGGGGTGGGGGAGGGGGGTCTTCAAAATACTACGATTGGTCACAGGGGCAGGGGTTAGATTTTTGTCACGTAGTCAATCACTAGTCAATGTCCTCTGAAAACGTGTTCGTTGAACATGATTGAGATAAAAGATAAATGTGAATTAAAAAAAAAAATACTTTTGTTTTAGTAAATTAAGTTCCTGGTACATATGTTTTTTCTTCTTGATAATATTTTTTTCACCTGCAAATTATAGGTATGTACATGGTAGCCAATTTTCGATGTTTCTATGGAGTATCTCATCAGTAACTATAGAAGGTAAAAAAAATTGAGGGCGCATGCTCAATCTCTTTTGTCGAGACAAATTCACTGGCGAAACCCAAAATTGTAAAAAATAGGTCACGTAGTTTGGGTACGTTCCCTTATTTGTATTGCTTCGAAAATTTATAAAAGAATTTGTTCTGGCTGAAACTAGCACCCAGTCTATTCAAATAACCGTCCAAGTGCGATTCGGACTCGCGCACGAAGAGTTCCGTACCATTAACTATGCCCCCCTTAAATATTTATTATTAAAGTAAAATGTTGCCATTATTGATAACGAGCAAAAACATTGCGTTTGTTGTATGGGAGCCCATTACTGCATGAAGTACAAAAACTCTTGGATTTTAATAATTTTTTATTTGCATGCACATTATAGGTCCAATTATAAGAAAAAGATTGTTTTAGAATTTTTCACTTTTTATTTTTTGAGAAAAATAGGGTCCGTTATAACGGACACTATGCATATAATAACACATAACATATTAATACAAATATACCTTAACATTATAATTATATTATTTTATTGTTTATGATAGGTATTGCTTAAAACATATTTTTGGATGTAGTCCTATGTCACATTTTTCGCAAATAAAGTGCGCCTTTTCCCGCTTCTCTCAGTCTCGTTATATACGATAAGGTGGTTACGACCATCAAACCGTGTTTTTCTACTGGGTTGAGGTACCATTTTTCCTCTGGCTGATGGTGTTCCATATGTTTGTAAGAAATCCAGAGCAATTGATCGTCTAAAGTCTAAAAGGCCTTTGGAACTAAATTGATTTTCGGGATCAACTCTTCTCATCAAAAGCCAAGCATTTGATACAGAGACGTCAAAAAGATATGCAAAAATAGGCCACCGCCATTTTTTTTTGACGTATTCTTGATCTGTAACATGAAACAGACTGATCCATTTTGTCAACACCCCCCATGCACTTATTGTAATTCGAAATTGGTTTTGGTTGTGAAATAATAATTTTTTCTTTAGCATCCCTCGAGTATCTGGTGCATGTTCCTCCCATAATCTCATCGTAATTAGTAATACATGGCACCACTTTGTTGTCTTTCCATTTCATTAGGGCGACCTTGTCGTCTGAATCAGTCTGATATTCATAATACCCCCTTTCTTTCTTATCCAACCTGTTTTTATGCCAAACGCAGGTGTACTGGCTTTCCAAGAAAACACTTTTTTTATGTCATTCGAGGAAGACGAACCGAAAGAAGCCTTGTTTTCAACTCGTCTGTATTTGGAGAGAGGAACATCTTCATCACTTGATGAACATTCCAGCTGTTGGCCTAACTGAGTATGAAGTGCTTCCTCAGAACCTAAATCTTCCGCCTCTATATTGTGCTTCATAGGACGAAATTCACATGTTGTTCTTAACATTCGGGGACCCAAACAATTTAGATTACCTTGGTGCTCATCATCACTGAGATCTTCATCAACATCGGTATCATTTGTTCCTTCTTCCGGTGGAATAGCATATATATCCACTGCCTCATTGGAATTCTCCTCCTCTAGCGATTGAATCAGCTCTGCGAGGGACAATCTAAAACAATTTATTTTTTTATACACATACTGCCCTGGATGCATGGCGTCCGATATAACGGACACACAAAAAAAGAGCCAATATAACAAAAGGTATAAAGAAGAAACTAATTGCTTTTGGGGGTAGTAGTTCAGAATACATATACAAGAATATTTCAAAAGAAAAAAACACTTTTTTAATTATACATTAAAAACTATGGATATAAAACTTACCCGCGGCCCCTTTTTTCGTAAAGAGAAGGATCCATGGTTTTTAAAATGCTCACTTTTTTAAAAAAACGTACTATTTTTAATAAATACCGGTTTTATTTACTACACAGAACACAAATAAATACCAAAACAAACTTAATAAATATTCAGGTAATGTTTGCAAAGTGAAGTTAGCATTTGATTGTCCGTCAGTTTAAACGCCCACTATGCACTAATGGGTTAAATATTCATTTTATTTTGATTTTAGCATTTGTTGTTATAGCCGCAACAGAAATATATAATTTGTGAAAATTTCAACTGTCTAGATATCACGGTTATTGAGATACAGCCTGGTGACGGACGGACGAAGTCTCAGTAATAGTGTTTCGTTTTTACTCTTTGCGTACGGAACCCTAATAAAAATGATAGGTGCCACCAAATTGACAGGAAGTCAACTTCGCCAATATATCCCCAACAAACCCCACAAGTGGCGTTTCAAGTTTTTTCTCTTTGTGATTCGAATGCTTTCGAGATAAATACATGTGCTGGTGATAATATAATTCCTGAGGTAGCCCCAGATCTTGTAGCATCGTCCAATGTTGTCCTATGCCTGTCTCGTCAATTTCTCAATTTTATTAACCATATTGTCTACTTCGACTTATCTATTAGTCTTGTTTATTTTTGAAGGCGAGGCATCTACTCATTATGGGTACTGCCTTTACAAATCGTGTGCCCAATAAAATGCATACTTCTGTTTTAGAAAATGTAATTAATCTATATTTTTTTAATGTTTACTTTGAAATCATAAATATAAATTTTTTTTTAAATATACTTAAATTATTAAACAAATAACAAATCTACAATATTTGAAGCATGAGGACAATCTTTCATTAAAAACCTTCAAATATATTAATAATATAGTTTACTAATAAACAAATATTCAAGCTTTACCTATACATTTTCCTTATTAACAGATAAACATATAGTCTGTCCAGTCTAAGTTGGCGTGTACGTCACAGTCATGCGCAAATAACGACGCAAGGCTGCCTACCCAAATAAATAAAATTCGAAATGGTCAAAAATTCATATCTGTCGTAAGTAATTTTCTGAAAAAGTAGTTATATGGTGATAGTGACCGGTTCATCCATTTCGACAAATATTCTGTTCTTAACATATCAAATCGTATGTATCTGTCAAGAAGAATTAACATTCCGAGTAATGAAAATAAGTTGAATGTTAGTTAAGTTGTCATTTAATTGAAAAATTTGCAATGTTGTCGGACCCTCTCGACCAACGCGCCGGTAATCGGCATTTCACGTTTGACAGTCGCCGAGTAACCTAGAAGATTTTGTTATTAAGTTTGATTTATCGATCGATGAATATGGATTCCATATAGATAGACACTTCTGGTAGGGAATAATCAATTTGAATTTACCGCTAAAAATCCCCGCCATGTCAAACATGCAAGATATCTCATTTTGTTGAAAATTGGGTTAGCTATTTAGATTTAAGATTATTTATTACGTCTGGCAACAGTGTTCACGATCGACGTCATATACAATTGGTGACGTACACGCCAACGGTCGCTGGACAGACTATATCAATTTTTCAGTTGTGATTTTCCTAATTGCCACATTAAAAACCCAACAAACAAGCTTAATTGTTAACATTGGCGTTTTCACTTGTTTGTTGAACTGTCTTATTTATTCACAAAATATTCGTTTTTCCTCATTCACTTTATACAATACTCAAAAGGAGTCCATTAATAAAACACATTTTAGTACAATACTCTTCTGTTTCAGCTTCACTTGGGTTCTTATTCAAATGTCATTAGTATCACAAAATAATGAAGAAAAGAGTGGAACACATTGGTATATCGCGATTCGTAAATTATCCAGAAGAGGCACCTTGTCTTGATAGAACCCATCATGGAGATTCATTCGCATCTGTTTCATTCGAAACAAAGTCCACTAGCTGCTTTCTACCATCAACCCGCTCCTCAAAATGATTTTTGCTCAGATGCAACTTGAGGTCACGTTTAGTGGATCCAGCATACTCGCAATAATTACACTTATGTTCTTTCAGATGCAAATGGCGAGTGTTCACGTGCAACTTGAGGCTGTCCCTTCGAGGCGTACTATAATCACAAGCATCGCATTTAAAACTCTTCAGTTTCAAGTGCACCGCTTCCGTGTGCTGCCTAATATACGTTCTACTGTTCGAAGTGTATTCGCAATACTCGCAATTGAAATTCTTCAGCTTCAAATGAACGTTATTGACGTGCTTTTTGAGATCCGTATTTCTAGCTGAAGTGTAGTCGCACGAATCGCACTTGTAATTCTTGACTTGGAAATGCACGGCCTTAATGTGTATTTTCAAGTTCTGCTTCTGCCCGGAGCTGTAGTCGCACAAGTCGCACCTGAAAGTGCTGTGGTACGAGTGCTTCAGGCTCAGGTGCCGCTTCAATTCCAGCTTGGAAGTGGACGCAAAGTCGCAGTAACTGCAACGGTCTCTCGGTTGTAAGTGCACGTACTCGACGTGCCTTCTGAGGTTACTCACCTGATTCGACGTGTAATCGCACTGATCGCACTTGTGGTTCTTCAACCGTAAATGTACGGCGACGACATGTTTCTTCAGATTTCTCTTAGTGGACGTTCTAAACTCGCACATGTCACATCGCTGATCTTTCAGGTTCAGGTGCACCGAGTTGACGTGATCCTCCAGGGCGATCCGTTGCGCGGTGCTATAGTCGCAGAATTGGCACTTTCGTTTTCTGAGTTGTAAGTGCACGGTGATAACGTGCCGCCTAAGGTTTTCCGTGCGACTGGTGCTGTAGTCGCAATAGTCGCAATTGTTCCCCTTCAGGCGCAAATGGACGTCGGACAGGTGAGTTCGCAAATTCGCCTTAGTGATCGTGCTGAATTCGCACAGTTCGCACTTGAGAGTTATAGTTTTCGAATGGTCGACCTTCATGTGACCCTCAAGGCAGAACTGCAGGGGCGTGGAAAAACTGCACAGAGTGCATTTAAACTGCGTGACGTCTTCAGAGTCCTCTGGCTCCTCTTTGATATCGAGCTTTGGATTAACATCAACGAAATCATACTTTTCTGATTTATCTTCATTTTTCTCCTCTTTTATGATGCCTGGGTAACTGAAAAAATGCCCACATATTAACGATAAACACATGGTCGATTATAATTATTAATATCATAGAATGATGGTACGCAACTAGAAGTATAGATAACGATTTTTGTTTGAAATTTTGTTCCAAATTATGTATTGAATAGCAGATAATAGAAATAAATCAACAACGTTCGAGAGTAAGTGAATAAAAATAAATTCATTCTATAAATATATATATATATATATATATATATATATACATATATATATATATATATATATATATATATATATATATATATATATATATATATATATATATATATATATATATATATATATATATATATATATATATATATATATATATATATATATATATATATATATATATATATATATATCTATATATATATATATATATATATATATATATATATATATATATATTTATATATATATATATATACAGGGTGTTCCTAAATTGAACGTACAAACGAAAAGGGGAGATTCCTTAAGTAAGTTTGAGAAAAAAAAGTCTCGTAAACATTTTTCTGACTCAATTTCTTTGATTTCATCCCAAAATTTGATGCAAATTAGATATATTTCGTAGATTGTTATTTCGGATTGGTATCGTGGAAATCGTTGGAAACCAAAGAAATAGTTTTTATTCACACCTAGTTTTGAATGTTATAGCATTATAAAGTGGAAAAAATATATTCATATCATTCATTAAATAATTATACCTCATTTGATATCTTGACAAGAGATCATGACATGATAGAAGAAATTATCTTCACTGTACGAAATAATGATTTAATAATAATCTTACCAAGTTGTTAAGAAATCTTCCTCAGACCAAAACTTGCTATCTTCATCCGTTATTTGATCAATGATATATTTACGTTCTTCATCAGCGATTTCATCTTTTTCTTGCTTTACATAATTATTTAATGATTCTGATTCAGCGGGGTCTGAAGCACCGAAATTTTGAGCTAGAAGGGTAGAACACGTCATAAAATTTGTCGTAATACACAAAACTTAAAAAATTATATAACTAAGAATGCCATCTAGACAACATTCTTAATAGATCATCATTAGAAAATAATATTGAGGCTGTGTAAGAGGACCCGTCCTTGACCGCTTCGTTTAGTTCACTCGAACAGCGGAGGAAAGTTGCCAAGTTGTGTCTCTTTTACATATAGGCCAAGCTACAGATTTAGAGTGAGCATTTTGTGCAAAAAGTGTTAGAAGAAAACCAGCTCCGCCATTGTTTGTCAAATAGTTCCACATGATATAGTGGTATGTTTTTCACTCGACTTTATTATTTATATCTTTGTTATTAACAATTTTATGCAAAAAATCGCGTTTTTCTTAGTTTTTTGCTAATAAAATTGAAACTATCAGAGCAATCGTCATGGTGTCAATAGACTTAATGAATAAAATGAAAAGACGAAAAAAATGAGAGGTCGGACGACTCAATCAGACCCTCAGTCTAAGGAAAAATTGGAAAAAAACCGGCCAAAATGCAGTTTTTTCAAAAGTTCATAACTCGGTTATTTTTTGAGTTGTAGCGTAGATCCTCCGGCCAGTATTAGCTATTGATTGATATGAACTTCATTTTTGCGAAGATCAGGAACTGTCCGATGCATAGTTTTTGATCTGTGGCCATTTGATTATGTTACTATGCAATTTTCCAGCAGACCTGAATGCGACAGGTATGGTCCGATTTCAATTTACTAAAAAGATTTTGAAAGTAGAATTCTCATAGTTCAAAACGTTCAACATGACAAAAAACGGCCGAGCGCGTGAGAGTAGTTGAAGATTGGGGGTTTACAATTATTATCTGACAACGTTTAGAAATTACTGTCACGTTCAAAATGCTGACGCTTTCGAATGTCATACTTCTCCTTGCCTGCTGCTCTACCCCCACTCCTCAACTACTCTTACGCGCTCGGCCGTTTTTCGTCATGTTCAGCTTTATTTTTAACATATTTCTCATCGTTTTTATGGAAAACCAAGATGAACGTTTTGAACTATGAGAATTCTACTTTCAAAATCTTTTTAGTAGATTGAAATCAGACCATATCTGTCGCATTCAGGTCTGCTGGAAAATTGCATAGTAACATAATCAAATGGCCACAGATCAAAAACTATGCATCGGACAGTTCCTGCTCTTCGCACAAATAAAGTTTATATTGATAAATAATACCAACCGGAGGATCTACGCTACAACTCAAAAAATAACCGAGTTATCAACTTTTGAAAAAACTGCATTTTGGACGGTTTTTTCCAATTTTCCATTATACTAAGGGTCTGATCGAGTCGTCCGACCTCTCATTTTTTTCGTCTTTTCATTTTCTACAATAAGTCTATTGACATCATCACGATTACTCTGATAGTTTCAATTTTATAAGCAAAAAACTAAAAAAAAACGATTTTTTGCATAAAATTGTTAATAACAAAGACATAAATAATAAAGTCGAGTGAAAAACATATAACTATATCATGTGGAACTATTTGACAAACAATGGCGGAGCTGGTTTTCTTCTAACACTTTTTACATGAAAAAATCTCTGTAGCTTGGCCTAATATTGCATCATATTTATTATTAATATAATAAGCTTGCATGCATATGTTTTGATAGTATGTTCTGGAAAATATGAATACACTATTTAAATATTCATATTCGCACTACTAAGTTTTCTTCTTATACTAGTTCGATTTTAGCAAACATTCAAGTATGGTCAGTGATAAAGTTACTGATGAAGAACTGATACAGATATTTGAAGATTTTTATGAGATTGTAAATAAAACTTCGCAGTATTCGATTTTCACTATATTTTGTTAACATGAAAATTGTTTCGGCAAACACGGTGGCTTCTTCAGATGTATAATACATACTCACTTTTACAACGAAAATATTGATGAAGGAAGGGAATATACAATAAGAATTTGGGAAAAGTAATCACTTAGCAGTTAGAAAGTACAAACTGTTAATGACTTGGGAAAACACAAAAATTCAATATTACATCTAGAAAAGATTTAACAACGGTGAATTATTCACATCTAATTGGTCATTTAACAAATTATTGGATTGTTTCATACTATTAATTTCAAGAGCTTCTAATAAATTGAGTTTATAGCCTTTCTTTTCCATATGTTATATTTCAAATTCACTATTAAAAATATGTAACTTAATCAAATCTTATCTTTCAAACCGCAAACAGTATACTTGTATACATGGGATTGCTTCTGACCTCCTTGGTGTCACCAGGGGCGTTCCCCAGGGATCAGTATTGGGATCTACACTATTTCTCATTTTTATTAACGATCTAATTCAGGCTGTGGGAGCTACTGATCTCCTGTTATTTGCCGATGACACCAGTGTGGTCGGAAGCGGGCAAAATGAACGAGACTTGACAGACTCAATGGCACAACCTCAGGAACTTCTATTTGAATGGTTCTGTCTAAACGAGCTGAGCGTAAATCTTAACAAAACCGCGAAAATGTTATTCACTCACAGAAACATTTCATTTCAGAATCCTAAAAGTGTTAAGTTCCTGGGACTAACTATGTGTCCTAACCTGAACTGGGAGGGGCACATTGACTGTCTCGCAAAAAAGATATCTAGAAATATCTCTCTCATACGCAACTTAGTAAAATGTTTACCTGTGATGCTGATACGGACGCCTTTACTTTGCTCTCATTCAATCACATATGTGCTATGTTTTAACGGGTTGGGGTCACAGCACTCATGCTAACAGAATATTTGGACTGCAGCGTAAAGTTATGAGAATTATGGCAAAAAAAAAATACAGAGACGATATTAAAAGCACTTTTACTGAGTATAATATTCTCACTTTTCCCTCTTTATATATTCTCTCTTGTCTCTTACATGCTAGATCCAACAATAGCTACATTCTGAATAATGAAATTCATGATTATTACACCAGACAAAATAGTCTAATTCATATAGATATTCTACGCCTAAACTCTAGTAAATCTTGTTACAATTACTATAGCAAAGTGTTTTTTAACAAACTCCCACAAAAAGTGAAAGAACTTCCTCTTAAACAATTCAAAAACGTTGTTTCTAATTAAAAACGCATTCTTTGATTTCGGCGAATTTCTAAATATACAGTTCACAAATGACAGCTTTAAATCATAATTGAAAATTTGTACATTGTTTTTATATCATTTTAATTTAAAAAAAAAATTTTTATATGTCCTGTGTTTTGTTATTTGTAACTGTTCAATTAATTTAATTTCATATTGTGATTTAGTATTAGTTATATGTTGTAATATACAAGATATTTTTTTATAATGACAAATGTAAACTTATGTATAACATGCTCAATAAACTGAACTGATTATTTATTTTATTTATTTATTGAAGAATACAACTAATATTCAACAATTTGTTGTTACTATAGTTGACTTACAATTAAATTTTTAAAATTATGAAATTTACATTTTATTGAACTCTTATATGGTATGGCATGCTATTGAAAGTTATCAGACTGGCATAGATAGGACTCTTCCTACGACATTCTGTTTTCGTTCTATGTAGGTGATATGAATTGTTTTGCCTTGTTTCGCGGTTGGTAATGCTTTGAACTCTTTTTAATAGATTCTGACTCTTTAAATGGTCGTTTTCTAATTTGAAAATTAATTTACACTGTTGAAACTTAACTAGTTTCTCTATCTTCATATATTGATATCTTTCATATAATTCTTTCGTTGGATAATCATATGAAAGATTATGGAGTCGTTTTATTACTTTACCGACAAATAACTGAACACCGATTGGAAGTAGGCATAGTAAATATTTTTGCTTGACTTTTTATCAAGATGTGGCTTTATACGAGGGCAATAACCCAGCTGATATATTGGACAAAGTAAACGATTTTTTTATTCGTATGTGTCCAAATACTGAAATCGATCGTAATGTTGAAACTAATCATTTTAAGGCTGTAAATAATTCAATCTACCTGCGCCCTACAACGCATACAGAAATCTTTAGTGTTCTCATATCTCTAAAGGACACAAAAGCATCAGGAGAAGACGAAATACCTACAAAGTTGTTGAAGCATACAGCGGATTTAATTGCACAACCTTTAAACCACATAATAAACCTATCTCTTGAAACTGGTGTCTTTCCGGAGAAGCTGAAGTGCGCCCAAGTCAAGGCCATCTTTAAAAAAGGCGATAACAATGATATCGGAAACTATCGACCCATTGCCATCCTGCCCTGTATAAGCAAGGTTTTCGAAAAAATTATATATAATATGTTGGAGGCTTTCTTTGAAAACTTCCAGATAATCAGAATTGAACAAAATGGTTTCAGAAAGGGTAAAAGTACCATACGTGCAATTTACATGGCACTTCGGCATATACTAAAATCACTAAACAGCGACAAACTCACACTGGCTATGTGCGTCGACTTATCGAAAGCATTCAATAGTGTCGACCACGAAATCCTTATGATAAAGCTCGAACGTTGCGGCATACGTGGCATAGCCCTGGACTTGGTACGCTCCTACCTTCATGAAAGGACTCAATATGTAGCTGAGAGAGATGTCAGTGGGAATCTCATAAAATCACATAAGAGATCAGCAAAAAAAGGGGTACCCCAAGGTTCGATTTTGGGTCCCCTTTTATACATACTGTACACGAATGATCTTCCAGAATTTGTCAACAATTTGATTATACAATTTGCTGACGATACGAGTGGTGTCACAATAATAGAATTAAGATGAATGTCAATAAAACGGAATGCATTCGTTTTAGTGTATCTGGCTCTGGGAGTGAAACATTTATTGTTCAGCATTTGGATACGGTTATCTCATCTAATGACCATGTTAAGTTTCTGGGTATACACATTGATAGATGTCTAAAATGGCATTCGCATATTGATGCCCTATGTAAAAAACTCAACAGCTCCTATTACGCGTTAAGTAGAGTCAAAAGTTCTCTTCCGCTAAATTCTCTTATTAACGTCTACTATTCTTTGGTATATTGTCACCTATCTTACAATGTTTTGCTATGGGGTAATTCTTCAGAGGTTAATAGAGTATTCGTCATTCAAAAAGGAATAGTTCGTTTAATGTTCGATTGCCATCCACGGTCCACTTGCAGACCCCTTTTCATAGACAATAGTATTCTCACTTTGGCCGCTTTATTTATATTTAAATGTCTAATATATGTGAAAGAAAATGAGGATAGTATTATAAAAATTTCTAGTTTTCATTCACATGATACCAGAAATAAGAATGAATTGTATTTTCCCATTCATAAAACTACTAAGTTTGAAATGTCTCCACTTTATCAGAGTATTAAGATCTTTAATCATCTACCACGATGTATTCAAAATCTTCAGAAAAACAAATTCAAGAAGATTGTCAAAAACTTTTTATTAAAGGAATGTTTCTATAATGTAAAAGATTACTACAGCTATAATTTCAGTGAATATATTTTTGAATGATGTAATCTTTGTGTGTATATCTTTATGACTTGTCCTATACATGTAATAATATGTCTTACAGGATCAATAAACCATTATTATTATTATTATTATTATTACCTCCGCAATTATTAGCGACTCAGACTTTTCGGGTTTGAGGCATAAACTCTTTGAATGCTTAAATCTCCTAAAAACATGGTTTACAAACAACAACCTAAAATTCAATATTGATAAAACGCAAATTATAAAGTTTTCTTATGGTTCGAACCCAAAAAATTTAATATTACATCATGACACAACCACTCTGAATGTAACCAACAAGATTACATTTCTGGGACTAGGTATTGATTCACGACTGAATTGGTCATACCACGTTGATTGTTTAGCCAAAAGCCTATCTCGGTACTCTTTCGCATTAAAAAAGATTAGAGAGCTGGTAAACTTAAAAACAGCAATCATTACCTATCACGCGCATATAGAGTCTAGAATTCGCTATGGTTTGATCTTTTGGGGAAATGCTAGTGAGGCCGATCGACTGTTTAGAATACAGAAAAGGCGTGTTAGGAATATTTTTAATCTCGGCTATAGAGATCATTGTAGAGAAATTTTTTATATATGAGGCTATAATGTTTATAAAAAATAATCCGGACCTATTCCAGGAGAACATTAGAAATCACGGGGTTAACACAAGAAACATAGGCGACCTGAAAAGCGATCGCTTTAAATACACATACCTGCAAAAAAACGTGGCGCACAGTATTCTTGAAATATATAATAAATTTATTAAATCATTTCCAAATAATATAAGTGACCTCCCTCCAAGGCGTCTGAAGGGTAGGTTAAGGGAAATTTTCACTCAAAAGGCTTACTACGGGGTGCAGGAGTATTTGAACGACTCTTTCTAAGTTTTTAGTTGTTATGTCCACATGTACATGTAATTTTGTGTGTTTTATTCTGTTTTTTTGTTGTTCTAAAATTGATCAATTTTTACTTTTAATTTTAAATATTACTTTGACGTGTTCTACACCTATATGGTTGACTCTAGTGTATTATGTAAATGCCTAGGTGAACAAATAAATGATTTCTTCTTCTTCTTCTCTATGCCGAAGCTTTGTCACCAATGGTGAGAGTTCTTCCATAATCATGTCCACATGTGAATTCCACGTTAATGAGTCTTCTATGATTAATCCCAAGTATTTTGTTTTTTTCACCTGCCTAAGTGTCCTACCATAAACAACCAATTGTGGATGGATGTTACTATTTCTGGTAGTTCTATTTCTGAATAGGATGTATACTGTTTTTTCTTCATTTATTACTAGTTTATTAGAAATCAGCCAATCGCTAAATTTCTGCATGTCCTCATTGACCATTTCCTCCAAAGATTTTGAATTGTCCGCATTATATACAATTACTGTATCGTCCGCAAACATGAAGAATTTTCCCAGCAATCCTGATTTGGTTATATTATCTACATATATTCTACATATACTACATGTAAAGTAGTGAACATTATGTTCTAAGAGATGTGATGTATAAGTAGAATCTAATTTTTCCTTATCGTAACTTCTTTTATGTTCTGATATTCAAACTCCAAAGTTCCTGCCAGTTTGGCCAACATATACTTTAGGACATGAACCACAAGTTAGCTTATAGATCTATTATAGGGGGAGCCACTGCGTTTGGCGAAACAATGACAATTGTTAACAAAATATAGTGGAAATCAAAAACTGTGAAGTTTTATTTATAATATTATAATGGATTTTCATCAAGTATCTTTGATACTTGCCCAATCAATAGGCATGACGACAGTATCAAAAAATTGTCGATTTAATGGTTTTAGGGGAAAATTCATATTAAAAAAAATTTAAAACAATGCTTTACTTTCACTTAAAAAATTCAGATTATTAAGATTCTCAATATAATAAAACATTAAAATACTGCAATCGGCCATTCTGACTGAAACACCAATCACGGCGCATGACGTCACGCTTAGGTAAACTCCGCTGTCAATACTCTCATTCCCTGTGTATTGTTGTTGTGAATACTACTGATAACGCATTTAGATTGATTTTTTATTATTTTACGTGTGGTTTATCAACTCCACTCTACTTTAACAATGGAACCAAGCTTTGTTAAGGCAAATAGCTCAAATTTGCCCAGGATTGATGTAGGTATTAATGTTGGGCGATTTCCTCCCAACAAATGAAGAATTTTCCTCGTCTGAGTTTAGAAACGTTGAGAACTTCCTTTTAAGTAAATTGTATTTATTTTTACCCTAGATACATCCAATTTAGATATAATTATACCCGTTTTGAACTCATGCAAGTTTATTTTACTTTCATAGGTTAATTTCACAATAAACTTGCCATTATTTATTTTTGAAGTTAGCTCCCCCACAGCTTGTAAGTTGCTATTTTAGAGTTAATAACATGTTAAGATCCGATAAGACAACTATATTTCTGTAACGAATAAGCACCTACTAGTACTAGTAGTATTTTTCCTCATAGAAAACACCTAAAATCTGATAAATCACCAAGTCAATGTGTATGTATTTGTTCTAATTCAATTTCAATTATTTTAGGTCTTCAAGACAATCATATAGGAATGATGCCATCAGTTGTGCAACTGAATCGGGAAGGAAACATTTGTACAGTAAAGTGCAAGATTTTCCCAGAGCAAATGTATATATATATATATATATATATATATATATATATATATATATATATATATATATATATATATATATATATATATATATTTCTTGTTTGGAACACATGTACAAATACTTTGTTGAGTGTTCTTATTGATGTGTTTTTACACTGCGGTACTGCACAGCACTCATAATTTTTGGAATTCATTTTTATCACACGAATTAATTTGATGTTTTGTTTACTTTCTTCGCTACGCATAGACACAATGATATGTTTACCTAAGCGTGACGTCAGACCGAAGCCATGACACATGCGAGCTGTTTTCGCGCGCTATTGAAATAATATAAGAAAAATGGCTTTAAACTTCGTTAAACTTAAGTTTATTACCGAAATGACGGTTTTTTCGTGAATAGTAAATGTGTACCCTCATTGAGGAAGAGTATTTCAAAATCTTTCGTCAGGCCTATTAGTTATTTCCATGAGAGATAAAAATAGGTACTTACCTCCGCCAGCTATCTCTGTTTCATGATGCAACAAAGCGTTTGGTATTGAACATCCATCACGTTCCTCGTATGGGGCTTCTAATGATTGAAAACTTGGACTTATTACTTGCTGAGCCTCAAGATTCAGTGCTGGTTGAATTTGATTCGTCTGTATTTGACACTGACTATGGATTAATTCTTCACAGTTTGTACCATAACGATGTGTTTCCTTCTTATTTTCGGTTAATACTGTCGGTACTAACTCTTTATTCGTTGATAGTAAAGATTCAAGTTCAGCACGTTGCTTTTTCAATTTTAATTTATCTCTATACCTTTTGGAGCGTTCAGCATTTAGTTTTTTCCTGAAAAATACGAAATTGAAAACTAAAAAATTTTCATATTGTTATTACATCTGTCTCAATACATCGACATTGATCAAGCAAGACAACCATAAAAACAAAAAGTCAAATGAATACCCCAAGAAATTGAACTCATATTTGAAAATTGCAATATAAAAGAAGTAAACAAACAAATGCTTTAAATAATAAACCGTGAAGCACAATCCGCAATAAATAACTAATTAATAAAGTATAAACTTTAAAATAAAAACACTTGGCTTATGTTTCACAATATAAAAAATCTTTAGATACTGTACTTAGCAGTAATAAAAAGTCGACATGTTTCGAGCTATGAACTCATTATCAAGAATGACAACAGGAGAGTATTGCATCGTAATTTATAAAACAGACAAAAGCAAAGGTGATACCTGAAAATCAATTTGTTCGTTTACAAGGGGTAATTGACTATTATGGGCGGAACTTATTTCGATAATTTCGAGAAGGTCAAGACGTTTACCCTTGTTACCTGAATGTAACAATTTGGTTTTGTTGAAATCCAGGAAGTGATTGAATTTTATACAATGTTCAGAGAAGCCAGTGGTATTTTTGTTTTGTAAAATTGACTTTTTATGTTCTTCAACACGAATATTTATCTTCCTTCCTGTATATCCAATATAGAAATCAGGACATTCGTCTCATTATATTTTGTAAATTCCACTGTTTTCTCCGATGTTAGATTTTTCTTTATTATTGACCAAGAGTGACTTCAAGTTTCTTTTATTTGTACAAATTGTTTTAACGTTATTTTTCGATAGTCTGTTACAAATTTTGCTAACAGACTATCGAAAAATAACGTTAAAACAATTTGTACAAATAAAAGAAACTTGAAGTCATTCTTGGTCAATAATAAAGAAAAATCTAACATCGGAGAAAACAGTGGTATTTACAAAATATTTTGCGACGAATGTCCTGCTTTCTATATTGGACAGACAGGAAGGAATATAAATATTCGTGTTGAAGAACATAAAAAGTCAATATTACAAAACAAAAATACCACTGGCTTCTCTGAACATTGTATAAAATTCAATCACTTCCTGGATTTCAACAAAACCAAATTGTTACATTCAGGTAACAAGGGTAAACGTCTTGACCTTCTCGAAATTATCGAAATAAGTTCCGCCCATAATAGTCAATTACCCCTTGTAAACGAACAAATTGATTTTCAGGTATCACCTTTGCTTTTGTCTGTTTTATAAATTACGATGCAATACTCTCCTGTTGTCAGTCTTGATAATGAGTTCATAGCTCGAAACATGTCGACTTTTTATTACTGCTAAGTACAGTATCTAAAGATTTTTTATATTGTGAAACATAAGCCAAGTGTTTTTATTTTAAAGTTTATACTTTATTCTTTATGATGTTTCACCAAGTGATGTGCGAGAATTCAATCTCAGTTAATAAATAACTAATTTCTACAACTCATCTAGATTCAAGAATAAACACCGTTTTCAAAGAATAAATACTGTAGTCAAACACTGCTACTATAAATAATAAAATTAATCAGACTTAAAAAAAACAACTAATCGAGAATATAGAATTCAAAACGACGTAAGGCTGAGAAGAAAATTGAACGAATTGGACAAATAATAATAATAATAATAATAATTTTATTCAGCAAACAGGTCTACAACTTTTATCATTGCAATTACTCATCATTATTGAGAGATAAGCTCAGTATGTCCAAGATGGATGCGTGTGAGCTAGTCCCTCAGATGAGATCAATTAAGACACAATCCAAAAACAATTATAAAAACATTTGAAACCCTAAATCTAACTTTGAGAAACACAACTAAAATTCGATCCTTACAAATGTAACAAATTTTATAGAGAAAAGAAATCATGAACCACAGATCTATCTATAGTACATAAATAAAATTTAAATTTTTTTCTAATTAGGCTAATTGAATTTACATTCCGCAGATACAATCTATAGTTTTCCGGTAATGAATTGTAAAATTTCACACTAAGGTAACTGAAATGTCTCTGAGTAGTTGTTTTCCTGAAAAATGGAGTAAGTGAAGCTGCCGCGACCCTGCTACGTGTAAGATAATTGTGCTCGCAATCTTGAAGTAGTTCCTTATGATGGTAAGTATATATTAAAGAGTTGTACATGTAGAGTTGTCTAATATCGAGCATTCCACTCTCCCTAAACAACAAATTTGAAGAGTATTGCAGTGTCTTATTATAAATAATTTTCAAAATTCTTTTCTGGACAACTTCAAGCTTATTTAGGTGGTTACTAGCTGCTGCACCCCATGCAAGAATAACAGTTACTGCAATCTACTTTGTACAAGTGCATAGTAGACAATACGTAGATGAGATATGCCCAAGATTTTTCTCCAATATTTGAATTTATATATCAACAATCGTAATGTTCGCTGTAACTTCACCAATGTGCTCACTCCCATCGCAAAATGACAATCCAATGTCACACCCCAAGTACTTCAGTTTGTTTTTTCCTGTGTATTTTGATTGTGTTGTTTCTTTGCTCGATCGATAGATGTTCAAAAACTCGGCAATTTGTTACCATAGATAGAGAATGGTATGAAGAAAGTTTTATCGAAATTCACCGGTTAGACGTTTCGAGTTGAACCAATCTATGACACTCAACAAATCCACCTGTACTTCTTGCTTGAGGTTATTCAAGAAGTTCCTTCATAATAGATCAAGGTGTCATCAGCGAAACTGACAATCGTCCCAGCGGAATTGAGATTGAGTAGTTGGTTGATGAAAATACAAAACAATGTAGTCCCAGTTTACGGTTCCTGAGGTATTCCTTACTGTAATATTTTGGACCTGACTGTATTCTGGACCTATTTTCACCCTCTGTACTCGTTCTTGAAGATAATTTTGAAACAACTTCAATGGTAATCCACGGATACCTGCATCCTCCAAAGTTTCAAGTAACAGATTGTGGTCCACAGTATCAAAAGCTTTAGCCAAATCCATCAATACACATAGTACAGGGATACCATTATCCATTGCATTATTCATTTTTGAAGTAATCTCCATGATGGCATCTCCTGTAGATAGACCCTTCTGAAATACAAATTGTCGCGACGATAATAATTTGATGTTCTCCATGTAGGTTACTAATCTAAAATTTAAAAGTTTTTCAAAAATTTTTGCGAATGTGGATATCAGGGAAATAGGCCGATAGTTACCACATAAGTTTTTTCCCCTTTTTTATATACGGGATCAACAACCGACTCCTTGAACAATCTTGGAACTTGACCTAGCGTGAATATATAATTTATCAAATGGGTTAGTAGGGGGATGATAGTAGCCTTAATTTTCTTAATTGTTAACACATGAATGCCATCTTTTCCACTTGACTTTTTGTTCATACATTCATAAATTGATTCTGAGCTACAGATCCCATACATAACTGAAAGGTATAGAAAATCATAAAGGTGAACATACTGGAAAGCAATCTGAAGACTGCCTGAATACACAATTCATAACCTGACGCAGCCTACACAAATTATTAGAAAAAAACGTCAACAGTATATGTCTATCGCACACTAAAAACTGAGTAGAGAGAGGGGGAAGCGTCTGTCCGAAATACTGCTAGCGCTGTGGGTTAGAGTGAGAGAGGAGGAGCATGTCTACTACTGCTATATGCGTGAGTTACGAAGCGGTTTACCCTCCCATAATAAGAAGTTATCACTTCAAAAAAATTGATATTTCATGTAAATTATTATTGGAACGAAGTTCCTCACGGCAGGCTTGGAGGAGACCAAACTGAAAAATATGCGAGACTAAAAGTGTGACGGAAGTAGACTGACGAAAGTCACGCTTTTAGTTAACACAAGCGAATATTCTATACCTTTCTCTTTCTCCCTCTTTCTTTCCGTTCTCTCATCCCTTCTCTTTCTGAACCCACTCCGCCACGTCAATCGCCAATGCATTATATTCTTACACAACTTATACAATTATTATCATTAGCAACACAAATTCAGGCAATTAATTATAAGTAAACACAAGAAACAATTCATGAAAGAACTATATAATACTAAACTATAAGGTCAGGAACAATAAAGTAATGAAAACGTTCATGCACCTAAGTGACTGAACACTTGTGTTGTGAAATTCCAAAAACACATTACAGTGATGTGGACACTTTTCAGACATGTTTGAGCAAAACATCTCAGCAAATTATCATCTAATACTTATCATACTTATTCTAAAATTTTTATAAAATCTATGTAATTTCGAAAAATAAATTTTTTTTATTCAACTGAAAAACTTTTTAGTCCAGTCATAAGCCTAATCTCTATTGGTAAGAGATTGCATGCTTTGGGCAAGGTGTGAATGAAAAATCGATGGCAAATTTCCTTCTTGAATCTTTGGGTCGACAGAAACCCACCAGCACATCCACGGGTTTGATATATCAAACGACTACAATTCCGGAAAAGTTTGTTTTTGAAGGCATGTACACATAAACTATGAAAGTATAGTGTCCGGATATTGCACACATCTTCAGTATAAAGTAGACTGGTGTGATATCTCCTTTGTTTCTCAAATATAATTTTTAGTATGAAGTTTTGAGTAATAATTAGTTTCCTTAATGAGTTCCTGTACATACCTCCCCATACAAAGATGCCATATCGAAGAAGTAATTCGGCTAAAGACTTGTAAATCAGGATAAGCAACTTTCCTGAAAGAAATTCTCTTAGCTGGTAGAATTTCTAGATGAGCTTCCTCACCTTCTTCGACAAATAATCTACATGATCACCCCACTTTAAATGCTTATCAATATTTATACCCAAGTACTTGACTTCATTAGCCTCCTTAATTTCATCTTGTATATCAGGGACTTTTATACCAGAAAAATCTGGTCTATTTGCTCCAGTTATACTGAAGGCTATATAATTCGTCTTCTTAACATTTAATGAAAGTTGGTACACGCTTAACCATTTTGTAATTTTGTGAAGATCGCGCTGAACAGCTATTTTGGCTTTCGCCCAGGAGTCTTCACGAAATATGACGACTGTATCATCTGCGTAAGACACAATCGTTGCACCCGTCACCAACGACAAAAGAGAATTTATATATACGAGAAACAACACAGGACC
This sequence comes from Cynegetis impunctata, assembly GCA_030704885.1. Taxonomy (NCBI): domain Eukaryota; kingdom Metazoa; phylum Arthropoda; class Insecta; order Coleoptera; family Coccinellidae; genus Cynegetis; species Cynegetis impunctata. The sequence continues at coordinate 11,251 of JARQZK010002330.1, read as the reverse complement.
AAGAACAGTACCTCGAGGCACGCCCACCTTTACAATACCAGGTTGACTTATTGTGTCATTAACCTTTACACTGTTCACGATTTGAGGGTAATTCTTAAAAAGATCCAAAACTATCCCTCGCACACCACAACATTCCAGAATGTGCAGCAGCTTCTCATGGTTGACAGTGTCAAATGCTTTAGCTAAATCCAGAAAAACCGCTATACCTCATTATATATATGTACTCATTAATTCATGTACAAGCAACTCGAAAACGTCAGAAGTTATATGCATAAAAGAACAGATTACGATAGGAATCAGATATGGCATTATGAAAAGATAAAGCTTTACAAATTTGTTCCATAAAATGACGAGAATACGTATTGTAGGTTCATATTCAATTATATAGCGTGGCGATACGTTATCCTCTCGTTATATACACTCTTGCGTCTATACTTTACATTGCGTTTCTTGGGCCACTGTTATTTATTCTGTTTGTGAATGATTTAATGGATAATATTGAATCACCACATTTGATGTTTGCGGACGATTTGAAGTTATACTATCAGATTCGTGCACCTGACGACTGTGCTCGACTTCAGCTCGCATTAGATTATGTTATCGGTTGGTGTGAAGATAATTTTTTGAGTTTGAATGTGTCAAAGTGTAATGTTGTGACTTTCACTAGGAAAGTGGATATATTGAGGTCTGATTATTCCGTCGGTGGTCGGGTACTTTCTCGTCTCGATAGGGTGAGGGATCTTGGTGTGGTGTTTGATCAGAAATTCTCCTTTATTCCACACGTCTCCCAGCTTGTTTCATCTGCCTCGAGAATTTATGGTTTCATTATTCGCAATGGCAAGTATTTCAAGAATTCTTCAACTTTTATAAGTTTTTTTCGTTCTCTTATACGTAGCAAGTTGGAATATGGTAGCATGATTTGGCATCCTATTTATTTTCGTCATCAATACCATCTTGAGGCTGTTCAGAGAAGGTTCTTGAAAGTTCTTGGTTTGGAAGGAGGACAAAGTTTATCCACGAGAGGAGTTAGTCATGAAGTATTGTTGAGTCGATTCAATGTGGTTTCATTGCAGGGTAGGAGAGAATATTATGTCTCAAATTTTTATAATAAATTACTGCACAACAGTATTGACTGCCCTTCACTCTTATCTGCTCTGAGATTTCGTGTTCCGAAGCAAGCTTCCCGTAATATGGAACTATTCCACCTAGAGACTTCAAGGACGAACTTGTTAATGCAATCTCCCATTTGGTACATGGGGCATACATTCAATTCAGTTGCGAGTGAATGTGACGTTCAATTTGATTCACTTGCAGCTATTGTTAGGAGTTATGTACTTAAGTTGAATTTGAATCTGATTGAATTGAATTAATTTAAGCTAAGTAGTGTTTCCGTTACATCTTAAATTATTATAGTCTGTCCAGCCAAAGTTGGCGTGTACTTCACAGTCATGCGCAAATAACGGCCCAATGCAGCCTACCCAAATAAATAAAATTCGAAATGGTCAAAATTAATATCCGTCGTAAGGAATTTTCTGAAAAAGTAGTTATATGGTGATAGTGACCGTATCATCCATTTCGACAAATATTCTGTTCTTAACATTTCAAATCGTATGTATCTCCCAAGAAAAATTAACATTAATGAAAATACGTTGAATGTTTGTTAAGTTGTCATTTAATTGAAAAATTTGCAATGTTGTCGGACACTCTCGACCATTTCGCGTTTGACAGTCGCCGAGTAACCTAGAAGATTTTGTAATTAAAAGTTTGATTTATCGATCGATGAATATGGATTCCAGTTTGAACAATCAAAATGCTTGGTAAAATCTTCTTCAACAGCATACATTGGTATTATTTCTATTTACTTCCTTGTCATACTTTCATCACTCGCAACAGGTATGGTATAGTAGTGCTTTCATCGTAAAATATAATAGATAGAGTGACACTTCTGGTAGGGAATACTGGTTAATTTGAATTTACCGCTAACAATCCCCGCTATGTCAAACATGCAAGATATCTCATTATTGAAAATTGGGTTAGCTATTTAGATTTGAGATTATTTATTACGTCTGGCAACAGTGTTCACGATCGACGTCATATACAATTGATGACGTACACGCCAATGGTCGCTGGACAGACTATATATTTTTTACTATGTAATTTTCTTTTCTCTTGTTATTGTTCTTGCTACTGATTTAAATAATAAATAAGCTTATTTTTTGTATTAGCTTTAGTTTCAGCTTTCGGCATACTGGTTGATATTACTTTTGCATTAATTTTGTTTTGTTTCATTTTGTTCATATTAGTTTTTTCTTTTTGTCTCTGGCGCTGTGGTTTGATTTCTTTTCTATTTAGCTATACTTTAATTATTTTCTGTAATTGGGTTTTATACCTGTTGGAAATAAAGAACTTATTATTATTATTATTGCGTTGACGACCGAGTGGTCTAAGTACTGAACCCTGGTGTGCCGTATTTCTGGGTTCGAATCCCAGAGGTTACTCCTGGCTTTTTAAATTTTTTTATTTACAATCTCGTAAGAGCTCTTAGCCCCACATTTCAATATTAATTATTTCAACTTGGATTAGTATAAGTTATCACTTCTGTCGTGCGCCCCGACACGCACATGTTTCGTTTTCGCAAATTGTGGTCCTTCTATATTATCCGAAGGAACTTCGTTCCTACCTGGTGTCCCATGACACCGTTTCTTTTTCAATATTATCATTGTTTATATTATTATTATAATTACAAAATTAACCTTTCTGCCTGTGCTTGGTGCGAAGATGTACTAGCCGATTCCAATCTTTGCCTAGCTCTAAACCTGCTTTGTCGTTGTTTGTTTAAATATCGTTTTCGTGCATGTCCAGCTTGGTCGACACTAAAATTGTAAAATAAATCACAAAAGATATATTAATAGTTCGGTTAAAAGGCAATTAATTGGATATTATGAAATTATTACTTTTGCAGATGATGGATACTAGATGTAAGTAGTGTATTATTCAGCACTGTAATTGCATTCATATCTTCTATTTGTTGTTGTTATGTAGTTTTTTCACGTAATAATTTTCTATATTTTCTTTGGCGTTCAGCATTAGATTGCGGTTGACGTTTATTTATTTGAAACATCATGTTGTGTGGTTTGTTCTTGCTGTGGCTGAAAGTCGCTAGACTGATAAAATGCAGTACATACATTCATTTTATCAGCTTTTCTCTTTTCTCTGTATCTTGTTTGGCGGTCAGCATTTTGAAGGTCTAGTTTTTGTTTGATTGTATATTTCGTTGCGACTGTTCTTGATAACATCTGCAATGAATTCCATTTGAATAGGGCTAAAATAATGATTTATAAATAAACATTGAACTTTAAATACGTAAGAGAGAGAGAGAGAGAAATGATGCTTGCTGGTTAGATTGTTATAATAATCATTAAACACTATATTATTATATTATATATATATATTATATATATATATATATATATAATATATATATAATATATATATAATATATATATATTTATATATATATATATATATTTTTTTTATTATTTTATAAAAATTATCGAATAAAAAAATTTATAATTTAAAATAAAAAATAATTTATAAATTTTAAAATTAATTAAAAAATTTATAAAACGAGAAATTTTTAAAATTTAAAAAAAAAATTTAAAAAAAAATATATATATATATATATATATATATATATATATATATATATATATATATATGTATATATTTTATTATTAAAGGGGGGGGAAACCAGGGGGGAACTGGGGGAACGTTTCCCCTCCCCCAAATTTTTTGGCCTGGGCCCCCCAAAAATTTTTAAATTGGCCCCTAAAATTTTTTTTGAATAAAAAAAAGGCTAAAATTAATTTTTACAAGATAAAAAGGCAAAAATTTTAAATTTTTTTTGCTCAATTTCTGAAAAAGTGTTAAATTACGGATTACCAACTACAGAGATTTAGAGTTGAGCATTTTGTGTAAAAAGTGTTAAAAGAAATCCAGCTCCGTCATTGTTTGCAAAATAGTTTCACATGATATAGCGATATATTTTTCACTCGACTTTATTATTTATATCTTTGTTATTAACAATTTTATGCAAAAAATCGCGTTATTTTTAGTTTTTTGCTTATAAAATTAAAACTATCATAGTAATCGTGATGGTGTAGAAAATGAGAAGACGAAAAAAATGAGAGGTTGGATGACTCGATCAGACCCTTAGTCTATGGGAAAATAGAAAAAAACCGGTCAAAATGCAGTTTTTTCAAAAATTCATAACTCGGTTATTTTTTGAGATGAAGCGTAGATCCTCCGGTTAGTATTATTTATCAATATAAAATTTATTTGTGCGGAGAGCAGGAACTGTCCGATGCATAGTTTTCGATCGTTGGCCATTTGAATATTTTACTATGCAATTTTCCAGCAGACCTGAATGCGATAGGTATGGTCCGATTTCAATTCACAAAAAAGATTTTGAAAGTAGAATTACCTTAGTTCAAAACGTTCATCTTGGTTTTACACGAAAACGCTGAGAAATATGTTAAAAATAAAGCTGAACATGACGAAAAAGGACCGAGCGCGTGAGAGTAGTTGAAGAGTGGGGGTAGAGCAGCAGGCAAGGATAGGCAGGACATTAGAAAGCGTCGGCATTTTGAACATGACGGTTATTTCTCGGCCGTTTTTCGCCATGTTCAGCTTCCCAGCGTTTTCATGTAAAACCAAGATGAACGTTTTGAACTATGAGAATTCTACTTTGAATATCTTTTTTGTGAATTGAAATCGGACCATACCTGTCGCATTCAGGTCTGCTGGAAAATTGCATAGTAAAATATTCAAATAGCCACAGATCAAAAACTATGCATCGGACAGTTCCTGTTCTTCGCACAAATAAAGTTTATATTCATAAATGATACTAACCGGAGGATCTACGCTTCAACTCATAAAATAACCGAGTTATGAATTTTTGAAAAAAACTGCATTTCCCATAGACTAAGGGTCTGATCGAGTCATCCGAACTCTCATTTTTTTCTTCTTTTTATTTTCTACAATAAGTCTCACGATTACTCTGATAGTTTCAATTTTATAAGCAAAAAACTAAAGATTTTTTGCATAAAATTGTTAATAACAAAGACATAAATAATAAAGTCGAGTGAAAAACATATCACTATATCATGTGGAACTATTTTACAAACAATGGCGGAGCTGGTTTTCTTCTAACACTTTTTACATGAAAAAATCCCTGTAGCTTGGCCTAGACACGAAATGGTAAATGCAGTAAGGTCAGAAATAATTTTTAAATATGAACCAATATGGAAGGGCTGAAATTTGACCTGCACTTTTTTGCACCATTCATCACGATAACACAGTTGAACCAAAAAAATGTTATTAATCGTTTTTGCAAAATCAAAAACTCTTTTTGTCTCTAAAAATCACTAGTTTTACTTATTTTTCTTTGACTATTTTATAAAAAGATACCCACATTTGTTTTTTAATGTACATAGTAATTTTTTAAAAATTGTTTTAAAATTGAAACTTTTTAAACTCCCAAAAATTTTATGTAAATATAAATTTGTTTTTATTTTTTTTCTGTTGCTTACTTTGGGGTAAAAAAATAACTGATAATTCGAGTTGCTTAATGACATTTCCTTTTTTTTAAATTTTTCTCCATCTTTTGTAGCTCACATAAGTTCAAATTTTTAAAATCAGAAGTCAAACTAAATCAGTATAAGCTTATCCTTATGTTTAATGTCTGTGAATACAGGTTTTTAATATTTTTTTCAATTATTGTTTTGATTGGGGAAAATACCCGATTTACCATTGCCCAAAATACCAGTACCTTTTTGGGTTTTTGAAAAATCTAAAAGTTCCCCCCCCCAAAAATCGGGCCTGGAACCGCGCCTGATATATTTTTATATATATATATATATATTTATATATATATATTAAAAATGTTTATGATTATCGTATTATTATTTTCCCATTCATCCTAATTCGATTCGTGGAGTAGGCAGATTGAGGGCCAAAGTATCTGAATTATCTCCCCTTTTAATTCTCCTGAAGATGGCTTCGCAAAAAAGGGGCCGAAACGTCGAGATTTTTCAAAAACTTTTACGCGGTTCATTCCGAGAACCAAGTTTTTCAAATACTTCCGACCGCGGAAAATCTTTCTGAACATATATATAATATATATATTTTTTATATATATATATATAATATATATATATATATATATATATATATATACAGGCCGTTTTTTTATATAGGTACCTACTAAATATAATCTCGTTCACATCGCCCAGATTCAAGGTTAACAAGGTCGAATAACGATTATATATTTAAAATCAATAATTTGAGATAATCGGATAACGAAGAATTGATAACAGTCCAAATGTACATGTTCTGTAAAATTAATATCGAAAAATTTTGAGACAGACCATCTCAGATTAATGGAAATCATTAGAAGTAACGGAACTGTTGTTGTCTAACTAGTGATTTGTAAATGGAAAATAAGATCTTACGCAGAAAGCAAGAGCAATACATGTCTATTTTATACTTACATATATATACTTGTCTTTTCGTGAAGATATTTTGGTCCTCTAACAGAAAAAGTTGCTGATGTCATGCCTAAATGTAATATTAAAATTGCTTTCAAACCTAAGACAAAACTCTCAGGATTTTTATTCAATGCCAAAGATATCACTTCGAAATTTGAAAGTTCAGGAGTTCATAAGTTGATTTGTCCTGTATGTAAAGGAGTGTATATAGGTCAGACTGGTCGATATAGTACTGGTGTATATAAGGACAGACAAGATTTGAAGAACACCAACAATCCTTTTTGAAAAATAAAACGGATTCAACGCTTTCAAATCATTGCCGTGAAAACCACCACCCATTTCCACAAATAGATAATTTTCAAATCATGCACAAATTACCGAAAGGAACCAAACTTACTTACTTAGAATCATTAGAAATTTTTAAACTCAATTATAATGCAAAAGATATCTTGCTGAATGACCAGATTGACTTGATATATTTAACTATATTTAGTGTATTCAAACAATAAAGATTTTCCTAAGAACATTTTATTGTACCAATTTGGAAAATCCACTTCGATTTGCCCTTCTTGAAATATGTTCTTCTTGTCCATTTAGGTATCTGCAATAATTCTTTCCCACCCGTAACGCAAATATATAATAATGTATTCAGTTATTAACTCAATCTGCCTGATCTAGTGACCGAAATTGCAATCGTAGTTACATATTTTTAATTGAATTTTTATGATAATAAACGTAGTAAATTCAAGTTTTGTATTTGTCTATCCTATTTAAGATAAGAAAAGACAAGTAAATGACAAAACAACACAGGCAAGAATCATTCAGATATCTATAAATATATATATATATATATATATATATATATATATATATATTTTATATTTTATTATATATATATATATTATATATATTCAGGGGGGGCTAGTCAAAGGAGGCTAAGCCTCCTCAATAAATTTTCCGTGTATTACTAATAGTATATTATATTGAATAGTCAGCATTCAGCATATTCATATTATTTTATGCGCCTACCCCCCCTTTTCAACCTACATTTATAATATAATTTTTTAAATTACATAAAAGGTATTTACATTTCTGCATTTCATTCATTTCAAGTTTTTGGGGCAACCTGCGGAGGCATGGAAAGGTATATTCTCAACGTTCATTTTAGCCTCCACAGAAAAGCAACAACTGCAAAACCCCGGAAACTTCATTGAATGAAAAAAAAACCATTAAATGGAAAAAGGGGTCCAAAAATTAAAAAAATTAAATTTGGTCATGAGTGAATTTTGGAAAGCATTAATTGAATCGTATTGATCGTAGCTAATCGCGTGTTTACTCATATTGCTGCGTATTGTTTTAAAATGAGTTTTGGGTTTCTGAAGTTAATTTCAAAAATTGCAATGGTGACTTAGTGGAATATTTGTTATACCCGCCTATGGTTTTTTTTTAAACCTCTTGTAGCCTCCTCAAACCAAACCTCACGAGCCGCCCCTGATATAATATATATATATATTATATATAATATATAATATATTATAATATATATAAAATATATTATAATTATTTTTCGAATTTTTTTGCCTGTGATCTATTTTTAATCTCTTGATAATTATTAGCAAAACAGGCTGGTTTAATCTTAAAAAAATCGATTTTATCAATAAAGTTGACGTTTCACTACGTACATATTTATTGATTTGAAAAAATTTGAAAGACAAAGTCTACTTGGCAAAAGTTTGACCGAATCTTCGCCAAGATGACCGGATGAGTTCAAACAAATAAACGCACAAATGTGTGATTGGTGCTGTCCATATGGCAGTGAGGATTTTGTTTGTTATAAGCTATTTTCAATCTGAGCCAAATTTTCAATACGGCAATAGCTGTGGCTACGGGCGCGTTCTGATGAAGGACGCATGAAGAGTCCAGTAAACACGTTGTCAACAGGCTGCTTGCCATATATAGGCGATACTATAGCCGATAATTCTGCTCTATAGCTTTTTTTTAATAATTTTCCCGGGCGACTAATTTTCTTTATTGTTAGAATAAAAATAGTAGCCCTATTATTATTATTTTCGAAAGCATTACGTGGGTAAAGGTTTCTGTAGTGTTCCCTTGTGCCGTTCTAATGATATTAATTTTGAAATGTTAATATTAGGTTACTGTTTAATAGCACGTAATCAAATAAGCAAAGAACTAGGCCATCATCGGAAAAAAAAATTATTAAGCAAGTCAAAGTAGACTTTGTTCTTCAAAGTTTTTCAAAATCAATAAATGTTCGTTAGTGAATTACGTCAAACTTTTTAATTTAAAATCTGAGTTTTCACCCAATGATTTCCAACCGGCCTGTTAATTTGCTGAATAATCTATGCAGAAGATTATATATATATAGTATATATTATATATATATATTATATATATATATATATATATATATATATATATATAAATTGTATCTTTCTAATCTATTCAAATCTAATAATCTATGCGCGATGTATGATCAGTACCTATCATAATCTAATCAAGTTATAGTGTATGCCTGTCTTTTATACTTATCTATCTATCTCACAAGATATATATATAGTCTAAAACCCGCGCAAACGTTGTTCTGGCATTAAAAATTTATTTTGTATCTATCTGTCTTTTCTATATATTCATCTATCTGCATAATGTATGGCCTATATCTAGTCTAATCTAGATAGTTATCTTATCTTTCTTTATCTATGCTATTCTGCGATCGCCTGACTATTGGCTGATCCCGTTCTGGAAAGCGGAGTGACTCTACAAGGGTCGGTTGAAATTAGTATAAAACGTTTCGCATCCTTGGAAGCTAATTAATAAGTCCTTTTTTCAAGAGTCTATTAGAATAATCAATGTACTCAGGATCCATTAGCTGAGGCAGGGAGATTTAGTCAGTAGAAGCATTTTGTGCAAAAAGTGTTAGACATGAAAAACGGCAGCTCAGCTCACGCCATGTGTTTTGGTCTTAAATAGTTCCAGCATTAGTATATTAGTGTGAATTAATGTTTTTCATGCTGCGAACTTTATTATTTATATCTTTGTTATTAACAATTTTATGCAGAAAATCTTTTTTAGTTTTTTGCTTATAAAATTGAAACTATCAGAGTTATCGTGATGGTGTCCATACATTTATAGTAGAAAATGAAAAGACGAAAAAAATTAGAGGTCGGACGACTCGATCAGATCCTTAGTCTAAGGGAAAATCGGAAAAAATCGGCCAAAATGAAGTTTTTTCAAAAATTCATAACTCGGTTATTTTTCGAGCTGTAGCGTAGATCTTTCGGTTAGTATTATTAATCAATATAAACTTCATTTGTGCGAAGATCAGGAACTGTCCGATGCATAGTTTTTGATCGGTGGCCATTTGAATATTTTACTACGCAATTTTCCAGCGACCTGTATGCGACAGGTATGGTCCGATTTCAATTTACAGAAAAGATTTTGAAAGAATTTTCATAGTTCAAAACGTTCATCTTGGTTTTTCATGGAGACGCTGAGAAATATGTTAAAAATAAAGCTGAACATGACGAAAAACGGCCGAGCGCGCGAGAGTAGTTGAAGAGTGGGGGTAGAGCAGCAGGCAAGGAGAAGCATGATATTCGAAAGCGTCGGCATTTTGAACATCACGGTAATTTCTCGGCCGTTTTTCGTCATGTTCAGCTTTATTTTTGACATATTTCTCAGCGTTTTCATGAAAAACCAAGATGAACGTTTTGAACTATGAGAATTCTACTTTCAAAATCGTTTTTGTAAATTGAAATCAGACCTTACGTGTCGCATTCAGGTCTGCTGGAAAATTGCATAGTAAAATATTCAAGTGGCCACAGATCAAGAACTATGCATCGGACAGTTTTTACTCTTCGCACAAATGAAGTTTATATTGATAAATAATACTAACCGGAGGATATACGCTACAACTCAAAAAATAACCGAGTTATGAACTTTTGAAAAAACTGCATTTTGGCCGGTTTTTTCCAATTTTCCCTTAGACTAAGGGTCTGATCGAGTCGTCCGACCTCTCATTTTTTTCGTCTTTTCATTTTCTAAAATAAATCTGTTGACACCATCAGGATCACTCTGATAGTTTCAATTTTATAAGCAAAAAACTTAAAAAAACTAAATTTTTTGCATAAAATTGTTAATAACAAAGACATAAATAATAAAGTCGAGTGAAAAACATATCACTATATATTGGAACTATTTGACAAACAAGGCAGCGGTTTTTTCTAACACTTTTTACATGAAAAAATCTTTAGCTTCCATGTTTTTTTTGAGATATTCGCCAAAAACTAAAAAGTCGAATTTCGTTTTTTTGGGTCTACCGCCTCCATTTCGAATGATATTAGAAAAATCAGGGGAGTTTCAATAATGTTTCATATTCTTTATAAACTGATATAAACCAATTTTTAATGCGACGTTTCGTTCATTAGTTCCATCATCAATTTTATTTTTTCAAATATGGGCCTCTACATTTTTTCAACAATTTTGGGAGCCACTGTTGTAACAAATTCAGCTATTAATTACAAACATGTATTTCTCGACGTTTTTCTCCGAAAAAAAAATCATCAATATTTGGTCAAACAATTTTTAGTGTAGTCTGAAAAAGGTAGAAACCAAAATTTTAGAACTCAAAGATACTCCATACATCTTTTGAAATTTTGAACGTGCCTATGCATTCCAGGGTTTTT